>WNWK01044739.1:0-14986 GCA_009830355.1 Cherax destructor | reverse complement strand
GGTTGTGTGAAAAGTAGTGGTGAAATTGGTTTTTGGTGTATGAGTGTGTATGTGGGTTTGCGAGTGACACGTTGTCTCAGTGCTTCTCTACCTGGCCTGACCTGACACACCTGACCAAAGTTAATGTGTGTGTGTACTCACCTATTTGTACTCACCTATTTGTGGTTGCAGGGGTCGAGTCATAGCTCCTGCCCCGCCTCTTCACTGATTGCTACTAGGTCCTCTCTCCCCCCGCTCCACGAGCTTTATCAAACCTAGTCTTAAAACTATGTGGTTCCTGCCTCCACTATGTCGCTTTCTAAGCTATTCCACTTCCTGACAACTCTATGACTGAAGAAATACTTCCTAACATCCCCTTGACTCATAGGAGTCTTCAACTTCCAATTGTGACCCCTTGTTTCTGTGTCCCCTCTCTGGAACATCTTGTCTCTGTCCACCTTATCTATTCCTCGCAGTATTTTATATGTCGTTATCATGTCTCTAATAATCGTCAGGCCGATTTCCCTTAACCTTTCTTCGTAGGACAATCCCCTTAGCTCTGGAACTAGTCTTGTTGCAAACCTTTGCACTTTCTCAAATTTCTTGACGTGCTTGACCAGGTGTGGGTTCCAGACTGGTGCTGCATACTCCAGTATGGGCCTGACGTATATGGTGTACAGAGTTTTGAATGATTCCTTAGTGAGGTATTGGAACGCTATTCTTAGGTTTGCCAGCCGCCCGTATGCTGCAGCAGTTATCTGATTGATGTGTGCCTCAGGAGATGTGCTCGGTATTATACTCACCCCAAGATCTTTTTCTTTGAGTGAGGTTTGCAGTCTTTGGCCACCTAGACTATACTCTGTCTGCGATCTTCTTTGCCCTTCCCCGATATTCATGACTTTACATTTGGCAGGGTTAAATTCAAGGAGCCAGTTACTGGACCAGGCTTGTAGCCTGTCCAGGTCTCTTTGTAGTCCCGCCTGTTCCTCGACTGATTTGATTCTTCTCATTAACTTCACATCATCTGCAAACAGGGACACTTCTGAGTCTATCCCTTCCGTTATGTCATTCACATATACCAAAAACAGTACAGGTCCTAGGACTGACCCTTGTGGAACTCCACTCGTCACAGGTGCCCACTCTGACATCTCGTCACGTACCATGACTCGTTGTTGCCTCCCTGTCAGATATTCTCTGATCCATTGCAGTGCTTTTCCTGTTACGTGTGCCTGATCCTCTAGCTTTTGCATTAACCTCTTGTGAGGAACTGTGTCGAACGCCTTCTTGCAGTCCAAAAAAATGCAGTCTATCCACCCCTCTCTCTCGTGTCTTACTTCTGTTACCTTGTCATAAAACTCTAGTAGGTTTTTGACACAGGATATTCGTTTCTGGCTCTCCGACTAATCTCTTTATTTTCCTGGGTCCTTTGTCTTCTGTACTTTTTCCATTCTCTAGTGCATTTAGTTTTTGCCTCCCTACACCTTTGGGTGAACCAAGGACTTGTTCTGGTCTTCCCATTACTTCTGTTTACCTTTGGAACAAACCTCTCCTCTGCCTCCTTGCATTTTGTTGTCACATTGTGATGTCTCCTTGATTCTTTCATGCCACTCCTCACATTTATTTGTTATTCCATCTGCATTTGAATACCAAACCTTCAACTTCATTTCTAAAACTGTAGTCTGGGGGGTACGTTGGGGTTGGGAAAGTGGGAGACCTGATGAAGAACTATGGGTGGTTGGTGTGAAGGTGGAGTTTGTAATGAGGTGAATGGTAGCATTGGGTATGGCATATGTGTTTTGGGTTAGAGTGTTTGGTTGCCTTGGGGTTGTCCTGGTTGGGGGTCTTCTGTAGGTGATTGTGAGGGAGATTGTATATGAGCTTCCTCCTAAGTCTGGGTTCTCCTGTCCATCTCCATCTTCACCTCTCTTCCCTTCTTTTGTCTTTGTACCCTCTCTTTCAGTTTCTGCCTTTCTTCTCTTGTTCTGTCGTTGTCAAAATACACCCTCCAGTATGCTGGCATGTCCCTTAGTCTTGCTTTCTCCTGCAGGATCCTGTTTTGAGCCGATTGTGCTTTGAAAATAACTTTGACTGGCCGATTCTTCATCTTGCAAACCCCCCTATTCTCAGACAATTTGCCATCTGGGTCATGTCATCTTCTCCTATTACTTTTATGATGCTTTCAAACACTTTTTTCTCCCCTTGTCTTCTTGCTTCATAAGATTCCCCTTCAACTTCCTGGAGCCTATAAACAAAAAGACTGATCTCTCTCTTTCATTCTCCCACTGCATATTCCTATGAATCCCCTGATTCGATTTAGTTTCCTCTATTGCAGCTTTTCTTTCTTCAATCTCTTCACCGTCTGTAGTCCCTAGGCCTAGTGGCCTGTCATTTTTACCTTCTCAACTTTCCCTGTGCACTGCTGTGGTCTGTTAGGGCTTCTATGTATAGCTTAGCTCTTCCTTTTTCTACACTCCCCTCGATTGTTCCTGATGTTATCCTCTCTTTTTCTCGGGCTCCACGATGGTCTGATAGGGCCTTTGCATACAGTTTCATTCCTTCATTCCCTACAGTCCCCCTATTTGTGACTGATGTAGCAGTTTCTGATACCATGTCAACATTGCTTTTTAGTTCTTAAGGATGTTTCAAATTTTTCACCTCCTCTTCTAATCTCTGTATCTTAGACTCTGCCACTGTGACTTGCATCTCCCACTTCCTCCTCTCTGCAGCTATCCTCTCCTCCACTTTCATGATAAGCTCCTCTAGCTTCCTTTCCCACTCATGTTCCCTTTTCATGAGCTCTGCTGCCTATTCTTCCTTCGCAGACTCATCCTCCAGTCCCCTGGTTTTCCGTCCTGCTCTCTGGCAACCCATTTTTTTTTAGATGCCACAGTATGAAAAACTATGTATTTCTGTGTGGTTGTTTAGTGGTGTGATTGCCTGAGTGTTTGTGTGGGGCGGAGGGAGGGAGAGAAGAAACTGGAGACAGTGGGGAAATGGAAGAGAGGTGGGGAGGTGGAAAGAGGGGGGAATATGAGAGAGAGAGGAGGGAATATGAGAGAGAGAGGAGGGAGAAGCAGAGGGGGAGAGAGAATGGGAGATGGAGAGGGGTAGAGAGAATGGGAGAGGGAGAGGGGTAGAAGAAGGAGGAGGGTGAGAGAGGGGGGATCAGGGAAGGAAGTGGGGAGAGGTGGGGGAGGGTGCAGGGGGAAAGAGTGTGTGTGTGGGTCTGTATGTGTGTATATTCACCTATTTGTACTCAAATATTTGTGGTTGCAGGAGTCGAGTCATAGGTCCTGGCCCTGCCTCTTCACTGATTGCTTCTAGGTCCTCTCTCTCCCTGCTCCATGAGCTTTATCAAACCTCGTCTTAAAACTATGTATGGTTCCTGCCTCCACTACGTCACTTTCTAGGTTATTCCACTTCCAGACAACTCTATGTCTGAAGTAATACTTCATAACATCATTTTGACTCATAGGAGTCTTCAACTTCCAATTGTGACCCCTTGTTTCTGTGTCCCCTCTCTGGAACATCCTGTCTCTGTCCACCTTATCTATTCTTCGCAGTATTTTATATGTCATTATCATGTCTCCCCTAACCCTCCTGTCCTCCAGTGTCGTCAGGCTCATTTCCCTTAACCTTTCTTCGTAGGACAATCCCCTTATCTCTGGGACTAGTCTTGTTGCAAACCTTTGCACTTTCTCTAATTTCTTGACGTGCTTGACCAGGTGTGTGTTCCAAACTGGTGCTGCATACTCCAGTATGGGCCTGACGTATATGGAGTCTTGAACGATTCCTTAGTGAGGTATTGGAATGCTATTCTTAGGTTTGCCAGAAGCCTGTATGCTTCAGCAGTTATTTGATCGATGTGTGCCTCAGGAGACGTGCTCGGTATTATACTCACCCCAAGATCTTTTCCCTTGAGTGAGGTTTGCAGTCTTTGGCCACCTAGCCTATACTGTGTCTGTGTTCTTCTTTGCCCTTCCCCGATCTTCATGACTTTACATTTGGCAGGGTTAAATTCAAGGAGCCAGTTACTTGACATGGCTTGTAGCCTGTCCAGGTCTCTTTGTAGTCCTGCCTGATCCTCGACTGATTTAATTCTTCTCATTAACGTCACATCATCTGCAAAGAGGGACACTTGTGAGTCTATCCCCTCCATTATGTCATTCACATATTCCAAAAACAGCACAGGTCCTAGGACTGACCCCTATGGAACCCCGCTCGTCACAGGTGCCCACGCTGACAGGTCGTCACATACCATGACTCGTTGTTGCCTCCCTTTCAGATATTCTCTGATCCATTGCAGTGCCTTTCCTGTTATGTGTGCCTTATCCTCTAGCGTTTGCATTAACCTCTTGTGAGGAACTGTGTCGAACGCCTTCTTGCAGTCCAAGGAAATGCAGTCTATCCACCCGTCTCTCTCGTGTCTTACTTCTGTTACCTTCTCATAAAACTCCA
Organism: Cherax destructor; assembly: GCA_009830355.1. Classification (NCBI taxonomy): domain Eukaryota; kingdom Metazoa; phylum Arthropoda; class Malacostraca; order Decapoda; family Parastacidae; genus Cherax; species Cherax destructor. The sequence goes on along the minus strand of WNWK01044739.1, from coordinate 10,549 downwards.
GTAGGTTTGTGACACAGGATTTTCTTTCCCTGAAACCGTGCTGGTTGTCGTTATAAGCTTGTGTCTTTCTAGGTGCTCCACCACTCTCCTGATGATCTTCTCCATGACTTTACACTATACACGTCAGTGACAGGTCTGTAGTTTAATGCATCGTGTCTGTCTCCTTTCTTAAAAATTGGGACTACATTTGCCATCTTCCACACCTCAGGTAGTTGCCCAGTTTCAATGGATGTGTTGAAGATTTTTGTTAGTGGCACACTTAACATCTCTGCTCCCTCTCTAAGGACCCACGGAGAAATGTTGTCAGGTCCCACCGCTTTTGAGGTATCGAGTTCACATAGCAGCTTCTTCACCTCCTCCTCGGTTGTGTGTATTTCATCCAGCACTTGTTGGTATACCTCCCTATTCTGAATTCCTGGAGTCCTTCCTGTCTCCTCTGTAAATACCTGTTTAAATCTCGTGTTGAGCTCCTCACATACCTCTTGGTCATTTCGTGTGAACTCCCCACCTTCCTTCCTCAGCCTTATTATCTGGTCCTTGACTGTTGTTTTTCTCCTTAAGTGGCTATACAACAGCTTCGGGTCAGACTTGACTTTTAATGCTGTGTCATTTTCGTATTGTCGCTGAGCCTCCCTTCTTACCTGTGCATATTCGTTTCTTGCTCTTCGGCTAATCTCTTTATTTTCCTGGGTCCTTTGTCTTCTGTACTGTGTGTGTGTGTGTGTGTGTGTGTGTGTGTGTGTGTGTGTGTGTGTGTTTGGAACTATATGAGTGTGGATTTATTAAGTGTGTGAAAAGTAGTGATGAAATTGTGTGTTATGGTGAATGAGTGTGTATGTGCAGTCTGCGAGTGACACAGTCTACAGTGCTCCTCTACCTGGACTGACCTGACTCACACCTGACCTACCCACACCTGCCTACCAGTTAATGTATTCTATGCTTCACCTGTCTGCTCGCTCTGTTCTACTAGAAATTATTAATTGCTACTTGTTACCGAGTACTTGATATCCTATTCCTTATCTTACTATGAGTGTTGGACCGTTCACAAACAGCTTAGCGGTTAGGTAATTGGAACTCACACCCGACTCCCCGAAAACCACGCATAGGTGAGATACTTGCGAAGCAGCCTGTAGCAGCCTGGAGCAGTCTGGAGCAGCCTGTAGATTGTCCAACTCGATGTGATGTTCTGGCGTATATCCACTTTCGTTTCTTGTCGATATATAATATAAACTATTCACTGTACTTCTTTCATTGGTCACACATTTATTTCACTTTATTATCTTTCTTGGGTGACACATGTGGCACACTAGGCCTACCAACTCTGACTTGCGCCACCAAATATCACTTTCTAGTTCACTTATAAAATTATGGCTCTCCACACACTTATGTGACTCAGGGCAACTCGTAAGTCGCTTCAAGGGTTGTTCACTACCCTGACACACTTGATAACCCCTGCAGTACCCTTGTGTAGCCCTCAAAAACACTTATATTCTCACTTCACCACAAGTGTAGCAACACAATCACTTCACCACTATAGCAACACTTCACCACCACTGTAGCAACTCTGTCACTTCACCACTGTAGCAACACTTCACCACTGTAGCAACACTTCACCACTGTAGCAGCGTGTAGAGTCACTGGGAACTCTGCTGTACCCTACATACAGGACGGGCAGTGTGTGTGTGCTGTCCTGCGCTACACTGGGTCGAGATTTCATTGCATTAGTGTTGCATTATAGCCTTAATGAGTGGCCTCAGTGGCCAGCCACCTGATATTACCCGAGTTATTACACCCTGGAAGTGAAGACTTTAGGGCAACAATATTTCTGCGATGAAGTATTTATTGATTGATATATTACACTGACGCTGTTGGTTAATATTATTACAACCAGGTGGGAGGAGGGGAGGAGCAGGAGGAGGAGGAGGGGGAGGGGGAGGAGGAGGGGAGGAGCTGGAGGAGGAGGAGGGGGAGGATGAGGAGGGGGGGAGGGGAGGAGGATGGGGGGGAGGAAGGGGAGGGGGAAAAGGAGGGGAGGAGGAGGAGGTGGTGGAGTAGGAGGAAGAAGAGGAGAATGATAATAAGGAAACAGAGGAGATGAAAAAGATGGGAAGACGAAGAAGAGTAAGAGAACAAAAAAGTAAAAGAAAGTGAAGATGGGAAAAGGAGAACATAAGAACATAAGAAAGAAGGAACACTGCAGCAGGCCTACTGGCCCATGCGAGGCAAGTCCAAGTCTCCCACCGGCTTAAGCCAATGCCCCGACCCAGCCAGGTCAGGTTACATTCACTTAAGGAAGGAGCACGGCATCTGACCTAGTAGCACAAACTAGTCAGGTCCAACTCACACCCACCCGCACCCACTCATATATTTATCTAGCCTAGTTTTTAAAACTACACAACGTTTTAGCCTCTATAACTGTAATCGGGAGTTTGTTCCACTCATCGACAACTCTATTACCAAACCAATGCTTTCCTATATCCTTCCTGAATCTGAATTTATCCAACTTAAAGCCATTGCTGCGAGTCCTGTCAATACTAGATATTTTTATCAAGCTATTTACATCCCCTTTATTTATTCCTGTTTTCCATTTATACACCTCAATCATATCCCCCCTAATTCTACGCCTTTCTAGAGAGTGCAGATTCAGGGCCCTCAGTCTATCCTCATAGGCAAGATTTCTGATACATGGGATCAACTTAGTCATCCTCCTTTGTACGTTTTCCAGAGCATTTATATCCATTCTGTAATACGGTGACCAAAAATGTGCAGCATAATCTAGATGAGGCCTAACCAAGGATATATAGAGTTGAAGAACAACCTGAGGACTTCTATTATTTATGCTTCTTGATATGAAGCCAAGGATTCTGTTCACTTTATTGCGAACACTTATGCACTGTTGTCTTGGTTTTAGATTATTGCTAACCAGAACTCCTAAATCCTTTTCGCAATCAGTAGTATTAAGATCTACATTATTTAGTTTATATGTGGCATGATTATTGTCCTGTCCAATATTTAGAACTTTGCATTTATCTATATTAAACTGCATCTGCCACTTCTCCGACCACTGCATCAGTCTATTCAAATCTTCCTGGAGTGCTCTAATGTCCTCATTTGAATGAATTGGACGGCCTATTTTAGTGTCATCGGCAAACTTGCTTATGTCGCTATTTATTCCCTCATCTATGTCGTTTATGTAGATTGTGAACAACAAGGGGCCTAATACTGACCCCTGTGGAACATTTCTTGTGACGCTTCCCCACTCTGATTTCTCCCCATTTATGCAAACTCTCTGCTGCCTATTTGTCAACCATGCCTCTATCCAGGAAAAAATTTCTCCTCCTATTCCGTGTGCCTTAATTTTCCTCAAAAGTCTCTGATGTGGGACTCTATCAAAAGCCTTACTGAAGTCCATATACACAATATCATATTCATTACCATGATCTGCCTCCTCAAATACCTTAGTGAAAAAAGTCATTAAATTTGTAAGGCAGGAACGCCCTTTTGTAAAACCGTACTGAGATTCGTTGATTAATTTATCCTTTTCAAGATGGCTGCGGATTGCCTCGGCAATTATTGATTCCATAAATTTTCCCACTATGGAGGTTAGGCTTATTGGTCTATAGTTCGAAGCTAAGGACCTGTCACCTGCTTTGAAAATAGGTATTACATTTGCCATTTTCCACTTATCTGGCACCATGCCAGTTTGCAATGATATGTTGAAAAGATTAACCATAGGTTTGCTAAGCTCCTCTTTGCATTCCTTTAGAACCCTTGCATTCAGTTCATCAGGGCCTGGGGATTTGTTGGGTTTCAATTTATCTATTTGTCTAAGGACCATGTCACTTGTGACCCTAATCGTGCATAGTTTACTATCATCCTGTTCTACATAATTAATTATTTCTGGAATATCGCTAGTATCTTCCTGTGTAAAAACTGAGAGGAAGTAAGTGTTAAACAATCTACACATTTCCTTATCACTGTCGGTGAGCTGACTTGAGTAACTTTTGAGTGGGCCTATCTTGTCCCTAATCTTACTTCTGTATACCTGAAAATATCCTTTTGGGTTAGTCTTCGATTCTCTTGCAACTTTTACCTCATAGTCTCTTTTTGCTTTTCTTATTCTCTTTTTTATTTCTCTCTTTAACTGAATATATTGATTACTTAATTGCCCCTCTCCTCTTTTGATTCGCCTATATATGCCTCTCTTTTGACCAATGAGATGTTTTAATCTATTGTTCATCCACTTAGGATCATTTTTGTTTGATCTTATTTCTCTATTAGGAACATAAGTTGTCTGAGCAGCTAGAACTATTCTCTGGAAAACGTCATATTGGCAATCACCACCTACCTGACCCACTGTCAGGTCATTCCAGTTCAGCCCACCAAGGTAATTTTTCAGTCCTATGAAATCAGCCAGGCGGAAGTCAGGGACAGAGACTTGATTTCCATTTGTAGGGTAATTCCATGATATATTAAAACTGAGTGATTTGTGATCACTTTCCCCAAGCTCATCATTAACCTCAAGATTATTAACTAGCGATTCCCTGCTGGCAAGAACCAAGTCTAGCAGGTTATTTCCTCTAGTTGGTTCTGTCACCAACTGTTTCAAAAAACAATCCTGAATCGTATCAAGAAAGTCACTTGACTCTAAATTTCCTGTCAAATTGCTCCAGTCAATTTGAAAAGAGAAAAAGGCAGCTCCATTTCCTTGAATCAAGAGCCCTTCACCAGTATCAAGAATCCCCTGTCATAAAGTCGTCTTCACAGCTGTCATGAAGTCACCTTCACAGCTGTCGTGAAGTCACCTTCACAGCTGTCATGAAATCACCTTCACAACTGTCGTGAAGTCACCTTCACAGCTGTCGTGAAGTCCCCTTCACAGCTGTCATGAAATCACCTTCACAGCTGTCATGAAGTCACCTTCACAGCTGTCATGAAGTCACCTTCACAGCTGTCATGAATTCACCTTCACAGCTGTCATAAAATCATCTTCACAGCTGTTATGAAATCACCGTCACAGCTATCATGAAGTTACCTTCACAGCTGTCATGAAATCACCATCACATACATCATGAGGTCACCTTCACAACCATCATGAAGGCACCTTCACAGCCATCATAAGGTCACCTTCCCAGCCGTCATGAAGCCACCTTCACAGCTGTCATGAAGTCACCTTCAACGCTGTCATGAAATCACCTTCACAGCTGTCATGAAGTCACCTTCACAGCTGTCATGAAATCACCTTCACAGATATCATTAAGTCACCTTCACAGCTGTCATGAAGTCACCTTCGCAGCTGTCATGAAGTCACCTTCAGAGCTGTCATGAAATCACATTCACAGCTATCATGAATTCACCTTCACAGCTGTCATGAAGCGACCTTCACAGCCATCATGAGGTCACCTTCCCAGCCGTCATGAAGCCATCTTTACAGCTGTCATGAAGTCACCTTCACAGCTGTCATGAAATCACCTTCACAGCTGTCATGAAGTCACCTTCACAGCTGTCATGAAGTCACCTTCACAGCTGTCATGAAATCACCTTCACAGCCATCATTAAGTCACCTTCACAGCTGTCATGCAGTCACTTTCACAGCTGTCATGAAATCACCTTTACAGCTGTCATGAAGTCACCATCACAGCCATCATGAAGTCACCTTCACAGCCGTCATGAAATTAAATTCACAGCTGTCATGAAATCACCGTCACAGCTGTCATGAAGTCACCTTCACAGCTGTCATGAAGTCACCTTTACAGCTGTCAAGAAGTCACCTTCAAAACTGTCGTGAAGTCCCTTTACAGCTGTCAAGAAGTCACCTTCACAGCTCTCATGAAGTCACCTTTACAGCTGTCATGAAGTCACCTTCACAACTGTCATGAAGTCATATTCACAGCCATCATGAACTCATCTTCATAGCAGTCATAAACTCATCTTCACATCAGTCATGAAGTCACCTTCACAGCTGTCATAAACTCACCTTCACATCAGTCATGAAATCACCTTCACAGCTGTCATGAAGTCACCTTCACAGCTGTCATGAAATCACCTTCACAGCCATCATGAAGCCACCTTCACAGCCATCATGAAGTCACCGTCACAGCTGTCATAAAGTCACCTTCACAGCTGTCATGAAATCACCTTTACAGCTGTCATGAAATCACCTTCACAGCTGTCATGAAATCACCTTCATAGCTGTCATGAAGTCACCTTTACAGGTGTCATGAAGTCACCTTTACAGGTGTCATGAAGTCACCTTTACAGGTGTCATGAAGTCACCTTTACAGGTGTCATGAAGTCACCTTTACAGGTGTCATGAAGTCACCTTTACAGCTGTCATGAAGTCACCTTTACAGGTGTCATGAAGTCACCTTTACAGGTGTCATGAAGTCACCTTTACAGCTGTCATGAAGTCACCTTCAAAACTGTCGTGAAGTCCCTTTGCAGCTGTCAAGAAGTCACCTTCACAGCTCTCATGAAGTCACCTTTACAGCTGTCATGAAGTCACCTTCACAACTGTCATGAAGTCATATTCACAGCCATCATGAACTCATCTTCATAGCTGTCATAAACTCACCTTCACATCCGTCATGAAGTCACCTTCACAGCTGTCATAAAGTCACCTTCACTTCAGTTATGAAGTCACCTTCCTAGCTATCATAAAATCACCTTTACAGCTGCCATAAAGTCATCTTCACAGCTGCCATAAAGTCATCTTCACAGCTGCCATAAAGTCATCTTCACAGCTGTCATGAAGTCATCTTCACAGCTGTCATGAATTCATCTTCACAGCTATTATGAGTTTTTTGTTTACAGAAAAAAACTGACTGTTTCATTTTCCATAAAAGTGCTCGACATATTATCTCATTTGCCAGCCAATATATATATATATATATATATATATATATATATATATATATATATATATATATATATATATATATATATATATATATATATATATATATATATATATATATATATGCAATAAGATCTCAATAAACAGGTGATATCACAATATGCAAAAGAACCACTGTAAAAAAATAGGGAAATTCCAAGCACTTTCGTGACTTCTCATCAAGGTAGTGAGAATGTGAGAAGTCACGAAAGAGCTTGGAATTTCCCTATTTTTTTCACAGTGGTTGTTTTGCATATATATATTAGGGCTACAGCTTTTTTTACAACGTAATATTCCTGTGCCTTAATCAGATGAACTTTTGCCTAAAAGCAAAGAAATGACCTTTCATTTCAATATCTTTTTAATAAATGTCGCCCCTAAATGAAAAAAAATGAGCAACGAAAACAGGTAACTTGAATTCATATTGTATGCAATATTAATAACAAATAAAACAGCTTACAGCATCATTGTTATAATGTCTGTACATATATTACTACTTATTGCTTTGAATAAACCGAAGTTGCAGTTTGTTTTTGTTTCTGCTGCAGCATACAGTTCCTGCATAACTTTGCACGTTCAGCACACTGATCACTTCTTGGTATACTGAGTGCGGACGGCTCCTGCTTCCAGTGATTTTTCAATGAGTTCAGTTCTTTTTGTAACGTTTCAATATTTCTGACAAATTCTTGAAGTCATTTTCCTCGTACACTTGATCAGTAAACCAATAATCTGCCCAGGTGTGTGAAATGAATCTGCATATCTCCTTCAAAGTCTTCCGTCTTGTAGGTATAAGAATGAATGCAAGAATAGCTAGAATGGCTCTTGAATTCCACCTCGCATTGCTGATATTTGGAATTTTCTGAAAGTTAACAAAGTAAAGTGCCCCTTTTCTTCAAAGAATCTAAACACTCGGGTTAGATGGTACAAAAACTTCATATCATCTCTCCATCCTGGTTTATGGAGGATCTCTTCTGTTCCATTATCAAACTGTGCCTTTAGTTCCTCATAATTCTTCACCAGTTGGGATTCAAATGGATATTCGAGAACTGGTTTAACACCAAGATTTTCATCCATTACCAAACGGAGAATCCTGTCCAGAACGTGATGCTGACAACTGATAAATTGTGGTTTGTTAATCCCCTTCTCTGAGAACATTCGTATCAGTTTGACAACAGTTCCACTCTTCTTTCCTGTGTTAACGTTTTTGTATCACCAGTGATAATCTTTATTGCATTCCATAAGTTGTATTCATCAATAACTTTTGTCATTCCTTCAGCAATAGTCTCAGCCTCGCCATCTTTCAAATGCAGTGCATCCAGTTTTACTTCGGTTCTTTCATTTTTAAGTACTAATACCTGATACTCAGTGACGTGAATGTCAAATATTGATAATAAAACCCACACTGTTAGTTTATACCTGTAAATATAATGTCCGACAAGTGATGCTAACTCATGTTCTCTTCTGTGGAATACAATGAGAAAATGATGACAACAATAATAGACCACGCCAGTATATAGAGTTGCTAATTAGTACTTTCCTGAGTTGCTACTTATGAGTAGTAACGCAGATACTAGATGGTGATTCTCAGTTTTTATTTAGGTGTGACCTTTTTTGAAAACTAAGAGGAATTAGGAACTTTTTCATTGTTTTTAAACAAAAACTCATCAATTTATGACACAGAAAATGTTTTATTTTGAAAAACGTAAAAAAATTATAACCCTAATATATATATATATCTTTTTCTTTCAACAAATCGGCCGCTTCCCACCAAGGCGGGGTGGCCCAAAGAGAAAAACAAAAGTTTCTCTTTTTAACTTTAGTAATGTATACAGGAGAAGGGGTTACTAGCCCTTGCTCCCGGCATTTTAGTCGACTCTTACGACACGCATTGCTTACGGAGGAAGAATTCTGTTCCACTTCCCCTATATATATATATATATATATATATATATATATATATATATATATATATATATATATATATATATATATATATATATATATATATATATATATATATATACATATATATGTGTGTGTTGGTAGACAGCAACCACCCAGGGAGGTACTACCGTCCTGCCAGGTGACTGTGAAACAGAAACCTGAAACTGTTTTACATGATGGTAGGATTGCTGGTGTCTTTTTCTGTCTCATAAACACGCTGGATAACAGGTATATCTAGCTACTTCTACTTACACTTTAGGTCACACTACACTGGCATGCACATGCATATATATACATACACACATCTAGGTTTTCTTCTTTTTCTTAATAGCTCTTGTTCTTTTTATTTTCTCTATTGTCCATGGGGAAGTGGAAAGAATCTTTCCTCCGTAAGCAATGCGTGTCGTATGAGGCGACTAAAATGCCGGGAGCAATGGGCTAGTAACCCTTCTCCTGTACAAATTTACTAAAAAGAGAAGAAGAAAAACTTTATAAAACTGGGATGTTTGAATGTGCGTGGATGTAGTGCGGATGATAAGAAAGAGATGATTGCCGATGTTATGAATGAAAAGAAGTTGGATGTCCTGGCCCTAAGCGAAACAAAGCTGAAGGGGTAGGCGAGTTTCAGTGGGGAGAAATAAATGGGATTAAGTCAGGAGTATCTGAGAGTTAGAGCTAAGGAAGGGGTAGCAATAATGTTGAAGGATCAGTTATGGAAGGAAAAGAGGGAATATGAATGTGTAAATTCAAGAATTATGTGGATTAAAATAAGGGTCGGATGCGAAAAGTGGGTCATAATAAGCGTGTATGCACCTGGAGAAGAGAGAAGTGTAGAGGAAAGAGAGAGATTTTGGGAGATGTTAAGCGAATGTATAGGAACTTTTGAACCAAATGAGAGAGTAATTGTGGTAGGGGACCTAAATGCTAAAGTGGGAGAAACATGCAGAGAGGGTGTAGTAGGTAAGTTTGGGGTGCCAGGTGTAAATGATAATGGGAGCCCTTTAATTGAACTTTGTATAGAAAGGGGTTTAGTTATAGGTAATACATATTTTAAGAAAAAGAGGATAAATAAGTATACAAGATATGATGTAGGGCGTAATGACAGTAGTTTGTTGGACTATGTATTGGTAGATAAAAGACTGTTGAGTAGACTTCAGGATGTACATGTTTATAGAGGGGCCACACATATATCAGATCACTTTTTAGTTATAGCTACAGTGGGAGTAAAAGGTAGATGGGATAAAAGGAAAATAGAATCAGTAAGTAAGAGAGAGGTGAAGGTTTATATACTAAAAGAGGAGGCAGTTAGGGTAAGATATAAACAACTATTGGAGGATAGATGGGCTAGTGAGAGTGTAGGCAATGGGGTCGAAGATGTATGGGGTAGATTTAAAAATGTAGTGTTAGAGTGTTCAGCAGAAGTTTGTGGTTACAGGCGAGTGGGTGTGGGAGGGAAGAGGAGCGATTGGTGGAATGATGATGTAAAGAGAGTAGTAAGGGAGAAAAAGTTAGCATATGAGAGGTTTTACAAAGTAGAAGTGATGCAAGGAGGGAAGAGTATATGGAGAGAAAAAGAGAGGTTAAAGAGTGGTGAAGCAATGTAAAAGAAGCAAATGAGAGAGTGGATGAGATGTTATCAGCAAATTTTGTTGAAAATAAGAAAAAGTTTTGGAATGAGATTAATAAGTTGAGGAAGCCTAGAGAACAAAT
>WNWK01044738.1:0-14986 GCA_009830355.1 Cherax destructor | reverse complement strand
AATTTTCCCCCCCCAGGGGGAATAATGAAAAAATATTTTTCCTTTTCCCCCCCCAAAAAAATAAATTTACAAATTTTTTAAAAAAAAATAAACTTAAAAAAAAGGGCGAGTTTCGGGACCTTTAAAAAACCCCAAAAGGGGACCCTCCCCCAAAAAAAAAAATTTTTCCCCAAACAGGACATACACCAAGTTGGACTTATTCCAAAGCGGACGTTGAGGAACCACTGTAATATATGTCATTAATGTCAACCAGGCCTGTATACCTTGTACATGTACTTGTAGAAATAAAGATTATTATTATTATTATTATTATTATTATTTTTTATTATTATAGTATCGGGAAATTTTTTAAAACAAAAAAAATTTAAATTTTAAAATTTTTTTAAAAAAAATTAGACATTGCTATTAAGTAGTTTTTTTTTTATCCCCAATTTTTCTATTATTTTGCACCCATCATTAAAATTTTTGGTTTACAGTTTTTCCCCATTTCTGACACTTTCTATCAAAAGGACACTATAAATAAAAAAAAAATTTTTTTTAAAAATTATTATCAAAATTTAATTTGTTTATGATTGTTTGTATTTAATAGGAACAGTTTGTTGTTGATAAAAAAAGCCAAACAAAAAAATTTTTTTTAAAATTACTATACAAAACATACAAAAAAAAAAGGCCCCCAAAGGGGGGCTTTTTTAAAAATTTTTTTGGCCAAAACTTAAGACTATAGCAACTTTAAGTAAAATTTACATACTTCCCTTTTTTTAACAGTTTAATACAAAATTTTTAAGGGGGAATTAAAAAAACAGATAAATTAAAAAATTTTGTACATAAAACATATATATTTATCTGGGGAGCTCCAGATTTTAGGTTTTTTTATGTACATCTTTTTGGGGGTTTAGCCGAACGGGGGGAAAAATGTAAAAAAATTTTTTTGTGTCTGGTATTGTGTCGGGGGGGGCCTGTTGCAACTATGTATCAAGAAATTTTTTTTGTTCAGGGTTAATACTATTAGAATTTATGGTTTTTTTAAATGTGGTTTTCACAGTAGTAAGTGGGGAATGAAAAAAAATAGGGTAAGGTCTTTGAAAAGGGGGGGGGGTTTTGTCTTGCATTGGTGTGAAAATTCCCTGGGGCCCTTTTTGGGGATTCTGCTGTTTATCCCCAGGCAAAATAATGGGGGGAGGATAGAAGTGAATAATATAGTGAGTAGGGCGGGGTTGTGGGCTAGTAATATTTTTGGGGAGATCCCAACTTTTTTTGGGTTTTTTTTTTTTATTTTTGGAATGGGTGTTGAATTTCAAGTATAAAAGGGGCGGGCCCCCGGAAATTTTTCCCTCATTATGTTTAGCAATAACAGTGTTTTTAATCGTTTTGGGTTTTAGCTGGGTAACACCTGATCTGTTCACAAACATAATGTAGAAGGTTTTGTTTACAGTGGCCTCTTTTTTACGAGCAAAATTGCCCAGTCGGCTATTCAAATGCCGAAAAAAAAAATTTTTTCCCATAAAAATAATGAAAATTTTTTTAATTTTTTTCCAGCCCCCCAAAAAACCCAAAAAAAGCACCAAAAAAATACTTTAAAATTGCCAAAGGGGGAAACTGCTCTAATTAAAATTTTCCCTTTTTTAAGTGTAAATTTATTAGCAGTCATCCAGGTCGTTTTTTTTACAAATTTCTTTAAAAAAGTGTTAAGTGAGGCAAGATTAGGGGGGAGAGGGAATAAGTCGGTAACCAGCAAAGAAAAAAAGGGTTTTTAAGGTTTTTTGGAAACATTAGGAAGATCATTGATGTAAAAGGGGGAAAAAGCGGGGACCAAGGATTTTTCCCCCTGTGGTCCCCTTTTTTTATCCAGAGGTCTTATTGAGGGGTTTTTTCCCTTTTAATAGAGATGTATTGCCCCCCGTTAGAAAAGGTAGGATTTAAAAAACCCCCACTGATCCGACTTACGGCCGGGCTTGGTTCCGACCAACCGGTCGTAGATCAAATGGAGAAGTCGAACCTTACAAAATGAATATAAAAAAACAGTTATTGTAATGATTTTTTTTTTTTTTGTTTTATTGTGGTATTTCAATTTTTTACTTTTACGCTGTTGGTATTTTTTTTACTGTAAGGTTTAGAAGAAACACTGTGTAAAACACAAACATTTTTTTTTTTCCCCCGAACATTTGCATAAAAAACATGGTCTTAAGCCCCGGTGGTGGATGTTGAGCAGGTGGGTCCCGGGTGGTGGGTGTACTATGAAAAGTCTTGGCCTCTTGTGCCATAATGATCAAGTTTGTGGAGTAGGATGCTGTGGTCTCCATCAAAAGTTTTCCCCTTTGGTGGAAGGCCCCAATGGATATTCTTTTTTTTAAATTTCTGTGTAAAGAAGGTTAGCATTTTTTTGGTCGTTTATGTTTTTTTTTTTCCCAAAACCCAAAAGGGGGAAGGGGTGTTTTTGCTTTTTAAAAAGGGATAATCTTTTGTGAAAATTTTTCCCCCCAAAAATTTTGGAAAACCAAAGGTAAGTTTGATTTTGGGCCCCGTAGTTTTTACATCTGGGGGGGCACCACCTTTGTGTATTGGTGTGACCCTTGCTATTTTTTTTCGGGGGGGGTGTTGGTTTGTGGTAGGTTTTAAAAAATAATGAAATAGCAGGAAAAAAAAATAGGGTGCTCATTTGTTTTAAAAATAGGGAAAACCCGTTTTTAAAAAACAAAAAATCCACTTATATTATTATTTTTTTCATAAAAAAGAACATTATTCTCCAATATAAACCCCCCTCCCCTTTTCGAGAACTACAATAACTTGCATAACACAAGAAAAAAAAACACTATTTAAATTCGTGTCCATCTCTCCCCATGCAAAAAAGCAATGCATATAAAAAGGGCCCCAAAAACTGGAATTCATTGCATGAAAATACAAAAGGGCCCCTGCCAAACCCCCAAAACAAGACACAGATCACTTTTACATACCCCCGTTAACCAAAAAGTAAAAATTTTTCACATTTGGGCCCCAAAACCCCAAAAAATTTTTTTTCCCCCAAAAAATTTAAATTAACCTTGTCTGAAAATCAATTCAAGACTCTTCTCAAAAAAACCCCCCCCACCCCCCACTAAAAACCCCCTTGTAAAAAAATTTCAAACCCCCCAAAAATTATTTTACTTAAGATAATCTCAGTTTTATATTGTTTATCCCCCTTTTTAAAACTTGTAGCAATTTTTATCATCATATTGTCATTTTAATATAGGTTTTTCATATTGAAATTTTTTAAATAAAATATACAACTGGGGAAAAAACTCAACCAATTTTCTAGTATTGTTTTTAATAGTATAGTATAATCAAAATTTTTAAGGGGAAATAAAATATATAACTAGAATAAACTCAATTAATTTCTCTAGTATTAAGTACTTAGTGAATAAGTATTTAGAATAACCCCCCCCTAATTTTAATCCAGTGGCTCTCCTTCTTACAGTTTTATAATTGTAACTACCAATACCTATGTATACTTGTAACTTGAAAGAAAAAAAAATATTATTTTTTTATTATTTTTTTTATTATTACTTCATCTTCCAAAACAAAAAAAAAACCTATATACTATCCCCACCATCAGCTAAAAAAATTACCAAATTTTAAAAAAATTAAAAAAACTAAAATTGTCTCAATCTCATTATGTATAATAATTAAAATATAATTCTGCTTTTTTTAATTTTACAGTCTAGTTAATTTAATTACGTAGGGGGAAAACCCCTTTTCTTTTTGTTGATTTTAAAAAAACAATGTTAAATTTGGGAATAACAATATACGTATAATGCATTTTAAGTGTCTGGCATTAGGTACAGCCCCCCCCAAAAAGGGGGCCCCGGGTCTTTGGAAAAAACCCCCGGGCCCGGACCCGCAATACGAAAAAAGAAGCCCCCAAAACCCCCCGGGCATGATGGGGCTTAGCAAATCAATATTATAACCCCCGAAAAACTATGAAAAAAAAAAAAAATTTTGGGGAAAAAATAAAAAGGAACTTGAGCCTTTTTTCCCCTTATTTTTTTTAAGAAAACTTAATTCTTGGTGACTTCTGTGGGTTTTTGGGAAGATGGGGGGGGGTTGGGAAATTTCGGGTAATCCTTGCTCGGGCATTGGTACCGGGGATTTTACTGGCCAGATTTGACCCCAGGGTTTGGGGAAAAAATCATTTACCTTGTTAACTGTAGGGGAAAGGGTATGGGGGGGGGTTTTTATTGGGTTAAACAAAAATTCCCTTTTTTTTTAGTTTGGGGGTTTTGAATCTGAAAGAATGTCTTCCAGGTCTTTTTATTCTTGTTTCAGAAATTTTTTAGTAGTGAATGACACATAAAACCAGTCAGTCTCTCATGAAATAATGTAAATGACAACAGAGGGCTGAAAAAGGCCATTTTGAAAAAAATTCTAGGATTGATAAAGCCACTTGTAGTAAACATCCTAGGATTCAAAAAAAATTTTGGTAAAACGTTCAGGTTGTAATTACTGTTTTAAATAATATTTCAGTCATTGCCTGTCTTTAAACCCTTTTTTCCCCTAAATTCAATGATTAAGTTCTTAATACAGTGGGGCTTTTTAGTAATAAGTCTTGATTTTTTTTTTTTTTATTCAAAGTAGAGAAATTTTTTAAAATGTTACTAGGTGTGATAATTGTTTTTGTGTACCTGTCCCAAAAAAACAAATTCCCCTTTGTATTTTGAGACTAATAATACAGTATTAAAATGTGATGGGTTTTTTTTGCACCATCATCATGAGGTGAACAGGATTGTTCTCAATATTCCAAGATAAAAAAAAATTTTTTTCATTTTCCCCGTCGCTGTCTATATATTCTGTATGTCTTCATTTATTGTACTTTATCTGGGCCCTTTATTTATCATACTTTATTATCCCAGATTTGGGGAAAATTTTTGGTTATTCCTGGGGGGGTGGGGTAAGTCACCGACGTCTGCAAGTTTTCGGAAGCTTACTGGATGGGTGGGAAATAAGTAATGATGACATCTAGATCAAAAGGGGGTGTCTTACTCTGGTATGTGAGTAATATTGTTTACCCTGGAAGATGCGATAGTTATATTTTTTATCCCTGGGAGGTGAGGGGGAAAATTATCCCTCTAACCCTGGGGGGGGGAGGGAGTATTATCATCTTAAAAAGGGTTAAATTTGTTAGTTTGATATCTTTATTATGCACCCCTTTCCCCTCCTGTGGGCAAATCAAAAAATTACAGAGGCTAATGGGTCCCCCACTGGGCCCCAAAGGGTAGCTACAAGTTACAAAGGTAATGAACTAAAAGCTACAAAAAGGGGGTGAACTCCCCAAGGGGGGTGGGGAAAAATTTTCTTACCCTGGTAGGGAGGGTTATTATCTTACCCGGGGAAAGGGGGGGAGAAAAATTTTCTTAACCAGGCAGGGGGAATATTGTTTCCCTGGGGAAGGGAGGAGAATATTTCTTCCCGGCGGGGGGAATTTTCTCCCCGGTAGGTGAGGGGCTTTCCCCGGGGGGGGGGCCTCCCCCCCAGGTGAGGGGGGTCTTCCCGGGGTGGGGAAATGCTTCCCGGCTGGGGTTTTCTTCCCTGGCAGGGGGAGGGGAACTTTTTTCCCTGGCAGGTGGGGTAGCTTCCCTGGCAGGAAGGGGTAATATTGTCTTACCCTGGCAGGGGGGGGAGTTACTGTTCCCTGGCGGGGGGATAATGTCTTACCCTGGCGGGGGGGGGAATTGTTCACCCTGGCGGGGGGGGAAAAAGCCCCCCGGCAGGTGAGGGAGTAATATTGTCTTACCCTGGCAGGTGGGGGAAGTTAAATTTTTTTCCTGGGGGGAGGGGTTTCTCCCTGGGGGAAGGAGTAATATTTTTACCCGGGGGGGGGGAAAATCTGTTTACCCTGGGGGGGGGGAAAATATTGCTTACCTGGTGGGGCCCAAAAATTTAGTTTACCCTGGAGGGGGGGGATGTTTTACCCCGGCATTGGGGGAAATGTTTTTCCCTGGGGGGGGAGTTTGCCCTTACCCTGGAAAGGGGGGGAGAATATTTTTTTCCCCCCTGGGGGGTAGAGTAATATTGTCTTTGGAAAAGGGGGGGGAAAAAAATTTTTTTTGGGGGTGAGGGAAAAAAATTTGGCCCCCTGGCGGGGGGGAGTAATATTGTTTTACCCTGGCGGGGGGGGGGAATAATACTGTCTTATGCTAAAGGGGGGGGTTTTTTTCCCCCGGGGGGGGTGGGGGGAAAATAGTCCCCCCCTGAGGGGTGAGAGTAATTTTCCCCCCTGGCAGGTGAGGAGAAATTTTTTCCCCTTATTGACAGGTAAAAAAAATTTGCCCCGGGGGGGGGTTTGGGGGGAAAATGTCCCCCCCGGCAGGGGGGGGAGAATTGTCCCCCCTTTTGGCAGGTAAAAATAGTCTTCCCCTGCAGGTGAGGGAATTTTTTTTTTTACCCTGGCGGGGGGGAGTAATTTGTCTTTTTGGCGGGGGGGATTTTTGTTCACCCTGGCAGAGGGGGAAAAAAATTTTTTTTTCCCCTGGCAGGTGAGGGTAAATTGTCCCCCGGGGGAGGGGGGGTTTTTCCCCTGGCAGGTAAGGGAGCTTTTGTCTTATTTGGGGGGGGTGAGGGAGTAATCCCCCTGGCAGGTGGTGAGTAATACTGTCTTACCCTGGTAGGGGGGGTTTTTAAATTTTTTAAAGCCCCCCGGGGGGGGGAAAAAATTTTTTTCCCCTGGCATGGGGGGTTCCCCCTGGCGGAGGGGGGAGTAATGTTTTCCCCTGGCAAAAAAGGGGGTAATATTTTTTTTACCCTGGCAGGGGGGGGAGATTGTCCCCCCGGCAGGTGAGGGCCTTTGGCAGGGGGGGGAAATTTTTGGGGCCCCTGGCAGGTTTTGGGAAAAAAAATATTTTCCCCCCCTGGCAGGTTAGTGAGTAATATTGTCCCCCCCTGACAGGTGAAAGAGTAATATTCTTATGCTGACAGGTGAGGAGTAATTTTGTCTTACCCTGGCAAGTGGGGGAGTAAATTGTCTTCCCGGGGGCCCCGTGAGGGAGTAATATTGTCTTACCCTGGCGGAAAAAAGGGGAAAAATTTAATATTTTCTTACCCGGCAGGGGGGGGAGTAATACTGTGTTCCCGGGGGAGGTGAGGGATAATGTCTTCCCCCTGGCAGGTGAGGGAGTAATATTTTTGGGGTGGGGGAAAAAATTTTCCTTACCCCTTTTTGGGGGGGGGAAAAATTTTTTTCCCCGGGGGGGGTGAAAAATTTTTTTTACCCGGCAGGGGGGGATAATATTGTCTTACCCTGGCAGGTGGGGAAAAAAATTTGGCTTACCCTGGCAGGTGAGGGGGATTTTTAAAACCCTGGCAGGTGGGGAGTAATAGTCTTACCCTGGCAGGTGGGGGGTAATATTGTCTTACCCTGGCAGGGGGGGGAATATTGTCTTACCCGGGGTGAAAAATATTTTTTTCCCCCCCTACGGGAGTTTTTTGTTTGCCCTGGGGTGAGGAATATTTCACCCTGGCAGGTGGGGGAATATTGTCCCCCCTGGCAGGTGGGGGAAAAAAATTTTTTACCCTGGCAGGGGGGGGGTAATATTTTTTTCCCTGGCAGGTGGGGGAGTAATATTGTCTTACCCGGAAAAAATTGGGGAAAAAAATTTCCCCCCCTGGCGGGTGGGGGGAATATTTTTTCCCCTTGGGGAAAGGGAGAAATTTGTCTTACCCTGGCAGGTGAGGGAGTAATATTGTTTTTTTGGGGGGGTGGGGGAAGTAATATTGCCCCCCTGGCAGGTGGGGGGAAAAATTTGTCTTACCCTGGCGGTGGGGGAGTAATATTGTCCCCCCTGGGGGGGGGGAAAAAAATAATTTGTTTCCCCTGGCAGGTGGGGAGAAATTTTTTATCCCTGGCAGGTGAAAATTTTTTCCCCCCGGGGGGGGGGGTTTTTTTATTGTCTTACCCCTTTGGGGGGGGGGAGTTTTGTCTTTTTGGGGGGGGGGAAGTAATATTGTTTTTTTTTGGCAGGGGGGGAAAAAAATTTTGTCTTACCCTGGCAGGGGGGGAAAAAAATTTTTTCCCCCTGGCAGGGGGGGGAAAAGTAATATTTTACCCTGGCAGGGGGGGGAAAAAATTTGTTTTTTGGCAGGTGAGGAGTAATATTGTCTTACCCTGGGGGGGGGGGAAAAAAATTTGTCTTACCCTGGCAGGGGGGGGAATAATATTTTTTTTACCCTGGCGGGTGGGGGGAAATTTTCCCCCTTACCCTGGCGGGGGGGGGAAAATAATATTGTTTTACCCTGGCAGGGGGGGGATTTTTGTCTTACCCTGGCGGGGGGGGGCTTATTGTCTTACCCTGGCGGGGGGGGGGTAATATTGCCCCCTGGCAGGTGAGGGGGCTTTTTCACCCTGGCAGGTGAGGGTAATTTTTTTCCCCTGGCAGGTGGGGGAGAATTTTTTTCCCTGGCAGGTGGGGGAAAATTTGTCTTACCCCTGGCGGGGGGGGGGCCCCCGGTTGCCCCCCCCCTGGCAGGTGAGGGGAAATTGTCTTACCCGGGCGGTGAGGGAAAATATTGTCTTACCCTGGCAGGTGAGGGGAATTTGTCCCCCCTGGCAGGGGGGGAAAAGTTTTTTGGGGTCCCCCCTGGCAGGTGAGGGGAGTAAATTGTCTTACCCTGGCAGGGGGGGGAGTAATTTTTCCCACCCCAAGACGTGAATTTTGGGGGGAACATGCTTCTTGACGCCATCATGGTACACTGACTGTTGTTGATGCTGCTGCTGCCCCCAAAACAGCGCCCCCCCCCCTGCTTCGGTTAAAAAGTTTATTCAGTTATAAAAATAGTTACATAGATTCCCAAACATAACTTTGTGTAAAAAACCCCCAGGATAACCTGCTAGGGGGGCTGGTTTAACCCCGGGGCACTTTGGGGGGGGTCCCAAAAAATTTTTAAAATTAAAAAAATTAAAAATAAGAAATGAATGATAAACAACATTTTTCGAAAAAAATATGTTAGGTTTCTAAGAAGACGTCCGATTTTTTTTTTTTGACTTTAAGAATAATTTTGACTATAATTTTCAGTTTGTAATATCTTCTTCGTTGGGGTTATCAGGGCCACTAAAAACATCCCAAAAATATTTTTTTTCCCCATGGTAAAAAAAAAAAGATTTGCCCCCCAAAGGGGCTGGACGATAAAAAAAAAGGGGAAAAAAAAGTTCCTTTGTAAATAGACAGAAACGAAAGTTTCGTTTGGGGCCCCGGTTTCCCCCCCGCCAAGCCCCAGCAAAGGGGACCAACACCCCCCACCTGAGTACGGTAACCGGCCCCAAAAGCCCGTTAACAAACAAACAAACAAACAAATTTTATTTCATTGCAGGTTATATATCGGAAGTTACAATGTAAATTGAGAAAAAGGGGAGAGCCACTGACATGCCATTTTTTAAAAGGGGGCTTTTTATTCAAATTTTTAAAAAAACTATGTCCAAAAAAAATTTTTGATTTTTTTTTTGGGAAAAAAATTTTTTTTAAAATTAAAAATATGATGAAATTTTATTTTTTAAATTATTATATAATGATATTAGAGGGGGGGGTTTGTTCCCCAGGTGTTAAATTCTTGAATGGGGGAAATTTGGATTATCTTAAAAAATAACATTGATTTTTTTTGACATTAACATAATATGAGTAGGGGGTAACATAATTTTTTTTAAAAAATTATTAAAAATTGAGATTATCGTGGGGGAAAAAGTAACAATGAGCTTTTTAAAAAAGTAGTTTATAGCAAATCATTTAGGTTTGGGGGGAAGGTAGGTGGTTTTGAGTTGAGTCTTAAATTGATTTTCAGACAAGATTATTTTAAATTTTTTTACTGGTGGGGGAATTCCAGTTTGGGGGGGCCCCCTTTATGTGCAAAAAAATTTTTACATGGGGGGAAAAAGGAACCCGGGGGAATATCAAAAAGTGATCTGTGTCGTGTGTTGTGGTCAGGGCCCCCAAATTAAAGTTGGTGAGGAGAGTTTTGAGCGGGGGGTTTATTTAGGGAAAAAGTTTTTATATATGTAGTAGGCACAAGAGTAAGTATGAATGTTTTTTACGGTGAGTAGTTTGATTTTTTTTGAATTTTGGGGGGGTTTTGGCCCCTGCTAGGAAAGGGGGAAAATTTTTTATCATTTTTGACGGGGGCCTTTTTTTTGTGTTATGAGTGGTCTAAGGTGATTTTAACGTTGTTGACCCCCCTCCCGGCCCCTGGGGGAATACGGGTAGATAAGGAATGATATAGGCGGGGAAACGGGTTTTGGGGAACATAATAGCGTATCTTTGATAATACCCTTTTTCTTTTTTAATTTTTTTTTGGGAAAATTTTTTGTATATGTGTTTGGAATTTAAGGCATTTTTAAGGGGGGGTTCCCCCAATTTTTCCCCCCGTGAGTCTTGTGATGGGTTTTACCATTAAGTGTTTAAAGAAGGGAAAATTTGGATTTTCTTCCAAAAATGTATGAAGTAGGTCTTGTCAGTATTTTTGTAAACTTTTTGGCCCTCATCTCCAGGTGGGGAAAAAAACCCAAAAGCCCCCCCCGCAGAAAGGGGGCCCCCGGGTCTGCAAAACAACTTGGGTCCACCAGGACGTTGGGGGCGTCCCCAGGGCTCTCCCCGGGGTGCTAACGAAGTCGCTGATCTCTTGGGGAAAAACCGGGGGGGGCGATGGTGTTTCCGCAAACAGCAGACCTGGGCAATCCTGTTAATTTTTTCTGGCTTCCCGCAGGGAAAAGGGGCAGGATCTTTCCCTCTTTTTTAAAAGGGGGTGGATATTCCCTTGGGGAAAAATTTTTTTTCTTCTCGAATTTTTCAAATTGTAACTATTTTTTGTGATGATTCAACCTTTTTTAAAAGTCACATTTTTTCCCCCCCCTTTTTTGGGGTCTTACCCCTTTTTAAATTGTCATGATTTGTAACCAGCTCCCCCCCCGGAGCTCATTACCCCCTTTTTTAAATTGTCATGATTGTGACCAGCCCCCAGTTCATTACCTTTTTAAATTGTCATGAGTGTGACCAGCCCCACCTGGGCTCAACCCCTTTTTTAAAAATTTTCCCCCAAATTTGGGCCCGATCTAGTTCATTACCGCTGTAACTTGTTCAGCTATCAAAAATTTTTTGGGGGCCAGTCGATGGACCAAAAATTTTTTAATCTTTTTTACTGCCCCAAAAGGGGGGGGTAAGGGGATAATAAAGATAAAAAAAAAAACCATGTTGATATTTTCTGTAATTTTGGATTAAAGGTTGGCCAGTATAACCGGTTTTTGGGGAAAACATATTTTTTCAAAAAGCAAAAAAATGGGGGTTTTAAAAAAATTTTTATGCATTCGGGGGTCATTTATGTAAATTTAGGAATAGGGGTGGCCCCAGGCACTTTGAGGGACTCCGGGGGGTTTGGTTGTGTGGAAGGAAATTCCTCCATTTGTGTTTGTATTGGCTTTGTTGGTAAAAGGGGGGATTTTAGGTAGGAGTGGGTCCCCCTTTAAAAATGTTATTTTTGTGGGGAAAAAATTTGGGCGACTTATCAAAAGGGGGGGGTCAATGAAAGGAAAATTTCCCCCCGGGGGCTTCTTTTTCTCAAGGGGTATATTTCTCCAACATGTGCGTAATAGCATCGTTTTTTGCTCTTGTTTGTCCCCGAATCCAAAAAATTTTTAGGGGTTGGCATTGTGTGAGACGAGGGGGGGAAAAGATTTTTTTTATGAATTAATTTTTTTTAAAATTTTAGAAAGCAATGGTAAATTAGAAATTTTGGGGGATAATTATTCGGTCTTTTTTATCACCTTTTGTGGATTGGGGTGACCCTAGCTATTTTGAGAATTGATGGAAAGGTAGATTTTTCCCCAAAGGATTTATTGAATAGTGTTGCTATGATTGGTGAAAAAAACCTGTAAATTTTTTTTACAAAAAAAGGGGAGGCTGTTTATGCCCCCTGCCTTGTTTTTAAGGGTGTTGATTATGAGCGGGTTTTAATTGGGTTGGTAGGGGCTGGGGAAAACATAAGGTAGGTTTTTTGGGGGGGTAGTCTGTTACTTTTTTGAGTTTGGGGGTTTTCCCCGCTAAAAATTTTTTCCATGGGGGAGAAGAAAACTTTAAAAATCTGTTTGCTTTTTGGGAGGTGAGGAAAATTTTTATTTTTCTTTTTATAATTTTATATGTTTTTTTTGCTTCTTATTATTTCAAAAATTGCAGATAGGGTTTTCCCAAATTTTTTTATCCCTTTTTTGCCCGGGGGTTTTTTCTCATAATACAATTTTTTTGATCCCCTTTTTTCGGGGGAAAAGGGTTGATGAAAGGTTGGATTGTTCTCTGGTTATTAGGCCCTTTTTTTTTTTTTCATATTGGTGCCTTTTGTTAATGGATTTAAGGATGCTGGGTTTTTTGGGGTTGTTAAGTCTCTTAGCTGTGATCTGTTTATTTTTTGGGGGGAATGTTTGTTATAGGGTGGGGGGTTTTTTTTAAGGGGAAAATTTTTATGCATTCATTAGTATCTGTTTTGTTTCTAACTCATTATGCCAGTCAAGTTAATCATAGCTGTTATAAATTTTTAAGCTATTACATGTCTGAAGGTAAAAGAATATCAAAGGGGGGTTTTCCCCAAAAATTATTTTGGAAAATCGGATAGTGGTCTGTGGTGTTGTCTGTGATGATGCCTGATTTTGAGGGGGTTAAAAAATTAATTAAAAAGTTCTTTTGGGAAAAACCCTAGCCCCCCAAAGGGGTTTTGGGGGTTTTATTTTTGTTGGTAAAAAAAGCATTTTTCTCATAGTGTTTTGAATTCTGTTATTTTGGGGGGGTTTTGGGGAAAAATTTTTATTGAAGTCTCCTGTGGGGAGCAAATGGTCTTTGTTCGTGGCATCAGTTATTAGGTTTTCCTATTTTTCCCCCAAAATGGTGAATGTTTGACTGTGGTAATCGTAGATGTTTATCCTTTTGGGGTTTTTTTGGTCTTTTTATTTAAATTTAATATAATATATTCTCCTTTCATCCCTATGCAAAGTTATTTATAAATTCAAGGATCTGAGTAAAAATAGCTATTCCACCCCTCGCTGATCTTTTTTAAAAATTTTTAATGGCTTTTAAAAATTTTGGGGGGGGCCCTAGACATCTGTGAAACAAAGGGTTCAGCCGGTCTCAAATGAGTGTGATTATTTTGGGATTTTTTCTGGAGGGGGGGGGTGGGGCTGTGGGGTTTTTTTAAAGTTTGCTCAAAAAACTAACATTGTAAAATTTTTAAAGTTTAAGGGGTTTTTTTTTGGGGCCCCCGTAATGTCTTTGCTTGATCTGCTTTTAATAGTTAAGTTTGTTGGGGAAAAAGTAAGTCATTTAATAATAGGTTTTTTTTCAAATTTAATTCCTGTAATCATAAAATTTTTTTTGATTCATAACTAGACCTGGGGAAAAAAAAAAAACCAAACTTAATAATATATACTAGAATAAATGTTTTGGGAAAAAAATTTTGGGTTTTTACAAATTTTTTTAAAAAAAGACGTGCATGATGACCTGAGCGTCGGTAAGATGGGATGGGGAAAAAAGGGGGGGTAAGGGGGAAAAATTTGGAAAAAGGTTTTGGGGGGGGGGAGGAGGGAGGGAATATACGGGGGGTGGCCCCCCCCCTTGGGGGGGCGTGGGGCAGAAAACTGAGGGGGTTTTTGATCGGTGTGGGTGACGCTGGGCGGTTGCGGGTGATGAGGGGGTGCAGGTGGACTTTTCGGAGGCTGCCAAGGGGGCGATAGGGGGGTCCAAAAAAGGGAGGCAAGGGCAAAACAGTCACATTACAGTGATGTTTTGGAGAAATCACTGAAGCTTCCATTCCGGAAAAGGGGGAACTTTTTTTGTGAGATTGTTTTCCCCAATTAGACTTTGGGGAAATTTTGGGGTTGAAGGTCTCTTAAAAATTTGGGGAAAGGGCTGGAGTGGTGTTTGGGATTACACTGAATTTTAAAATTCCATCTTGGGGATGTTAGAAGGTCAGGGCATCATTGTTGGGGGAAAATTTTCGAGTAGTAAGAAACTTACACCAAACATGGGCATGGTGGAAGTGTTGGGTGGCAGGGCTGGAAGACGAAGTCTCTGATTGGTTCGAGGGAAATAGGGTGAAAGGGTTTCATTGGTGGGGGGTGGTTGTGGCGAGACTGGAAAGGGGGGCCCGCTGATTGGTTCTCAAAGGGGGTTTAGGTGGTGGGGAAACTCTCATTGGTTGTTGTAGGCGTGACGTCAGTAGTAGCTGGTGGTGGTGGTGCGGCTTTAGCTGATCATCAACGGTAAAATAATGTCGTCAATAGGGGAATTTGGGGTATAAGAAGATGGTGGAAATCGGAAATTTGAACTCTGGCATGTTGTTTTTTGAAGAGCGTTGATGGAGGGGTTGAACGTCCCGGAAAAGCGCATACATATAGGGATAGACCACAGTAGTAGTGGTGGTGGGGGCACTGGCAGGTGCGATGCTGGTAGTTTGGTTTGGAAGGTTTAAAAAATTTTGTTGTGGTAAACTTTTAAATTTTAATTGCAGCATAGGTGGGAAAATTTTGAAGATGACTTTTTCTGTGTGTTTTTTCTTCAGAATGTCTTTGAGTGGGGCACTTAGCAGAGTGTGATGTGTTGCCCTTTTCAGTTGGGGGGGATGGTTTGGGGGGGCAGCGGCGGTTTCATGATCTAAAATCATGTCCTTCACCACTACATTTGTGCAAAACCCCTTTACAGGACAGTCCTTTTTGGGGTTGTGGAAAGGAAATAACCCGGTTCCCAAAAGTGGGAAAAGTAGTGGAAAAAACTCTGCTTGATGAGGTGGCGAAAAGTTTCAGCCAGTCCGTCGGCTAATGCAGTGGCAAAAAAAGTTGACGTCGGGGGCGTAAAACCCTTTTTCATGGAGGAAGCTGTAGGTATTTTCATGATGCTCTCCACTTGGCCCCAAAGGGGTTTTTTTTTTTCAATGGATTTTTAGTTGCGATAGGTTGAACTGGCTTATCCCGTTTTTAAGGAAAAATGTTCTTCTTGCC
>WNWK01044737.1:0-14987 GCA_009830355.1 Cherax destructor | reverse complement strand
GGTTGTACATTACAGCAATTACCACCTTATAACCCACTCAGACTGGTGTTCTACTATGTAGTCCCTTTACCCATTCCATCCATTCCTTCCACTTCCTCAAATCCCCACCTGTTCTTAATAGGCAGTGCAACTCCTCCCTCCCCCTCTGCTCCCTCTATCTTTCCTGAGGATTTGATATCCGAGATTGGAAAGATTGCATCTATTATCATCTGGTGAGTTTCGTTTCTGTGAGAGCTATTATGTCTGGGGATGTCTCATTTATTCTTTCATGCCATCCTCACATTTATTTGTTATACCATCTGCATTTGTATACCAAACCTTCCATCATCTTGGCTCTCCATGATTCAGGACCCCAGGGCTCTAGGTTTTCCCAATCAATCTCTTTGTGATTGAAATCACCCATAACTAGTAACTTTGTTTCCCCATGTGGGCCTTCTGGCTACCTCGGCTAGTGTGTCTACCATTGCTCTGTTGCTCGCGATTCTTCTCTTGGCCTCCTGCAGTTCTGTGGCGGGTTGTACATTACAGCAATTACCACCTTATGGCCCTCAGACTGAATTGTTCCTACTATGTAGTCCCTTTCACCCATTCCATCCATTCCTTCCACTTCCTCAAATCCCCACCTGTTCTTAATGAGCAGTGCAACTCCTCCTCCCCCTCTGCTCCCTCTATCTTTCCTGAGGATTTGATATCCGGTGGAAAGATTGCATCTGTTATCATCCTGGTGAGTTTCGTTTCTGTGAGTGCTATTATGTCTGGGGATGTCTCCTTATTCTTTCATGCCACTCTACATTTATTTGTTATACCATCTGCATTTGTATACCAAACCTTAACTTTTTTCTAAAACCGTAGTCTGGGGGTATGTTGGGGTTGGGAAAGTGGGAGATCTGATGGGGAACTATGGGTGGTTGGTGGGAAGGTGGAGTTTGTAATGAGGTGGGTGGAATCATTGGGTATGGCATGTGTGTTTTGGGTTAGGTTGTTTGGTTGCATTGGGGTTGTCCAGGTTGGGGAACATCTGAAGGTGGTTGTATTAGAGCTTCCTCCTGAGTCTGGGTTCTCCTGTCCATCTCTCTTTCCTCCTTTTGTCTCTGTACCTCTTTCAGTTTCTGTCTTTCTTCCGTGTTCTGTCGCGGTCGAGATACACCCTCCGGTACTCTGACATATCCCTTAGTCTTGCTTTCTCCTGCAGGATCCTGTTCTGATTCAATTCTGCTTGAGAATTACTTTGACTGGCCGGATTCTTCCTCTTGCAAACCCCTATTCTCTGAAAATTTGCCAGCTGGGTCATGTCATCTTCTCCTATTGCTTTCATGATGTTTTCAATCGCATTTTCTCCCTTGTGTGTGTGTGTGTGTTGTGTGTGTGTGTGTGTGTTTGTGTGTGTGTGTGTGTGGTGTGTGTGTGTGTGTGTGTGTGTGTGTGTGTGAGTGAGTGTGTGTGTGTGTGTGTGTGTGTGTGTGTGTGTGTGTGTGTGTGTGTGTGTGTGTGTGTGTGAGTGAGTGTGTGTGTGTGTGTGTGTGTGTGTGTGTGTGTGTGTGTGTGTGTGTGTGTGTGTGTGTGTGTGTGTGTGTGTTTGTGGGAGTGGAGGGGAAGAGTTAGTATAGTAATGTCTCTGTTAGTTTAGTCATAGTCTTGAAGCTCAGTACGGGTATATACCTCGGCTGGTGTATAGCGACACAAGGTTGTAGATATTACTTGCCTGAGGCTTTCTAAATAATGAGGCTCTCTGTAGGATATTACTGGAGAGACATTACAGGGGACTCTGAGAGCACCAGACGGGGTCACCACAAGACAGGGGACCTTGAGAGCACCAGACGGGGTCACCACAAGACAGGGACTCTTTGAGAGCACCAGCCTGGGTCACCACAAGACAGGGGACTCTGAGAGCACCAGCCTGGGTCACCACAAGACAGGGGACTCTTGTGAGCACCAACCTGGGTCACCACAAGACAGGAACTCCTGAGAGAGCCAGCCTGGGTCAACACAGTACCACTGTTTGGCATGACGCCAGCATATATATTGATATAAAGCCTGTTACAAGAAGTGTCAACCGGTGGTACCGTGTCTGCCTCAGCACTGTTATAACACCTGCAAGTGTCAACCCGGCGGTACCGTGTCTGCCTCAGCACTGTTATAACACCTGCAAGTGTCAACCCGGTCGTACCGTGTCTGCTCTCAGCACTGTTATAACACCTGCAAGTGTCAACCCGGTCGTACCGTGTCTGCCTCAGCACTGTTATAACACCTGCAAGTGTCAACCCGGCGGTACCGTGTCTGCCTCAGCACTGTTATAACACCTGCAAGTGTCAACCCGGTCGTACCGTGTCTGCCTCAGCACTGTTATAACACCTGCAAGTGTCAACCCGGTCGTACCGTGTCTGCTCAGCACTGTTATAACACCTGCAAGTGTCAACCCGGTGGTACCGTGTCTGGCTCAGCACTGTTATAACACCTGCAGTGTCAACCCGGTCGTACCGTGTCTGGCTCAGCACTGTTATAACACCTGCAAGTGTCAACCCGGTCGTACCGTGTCTGGCTCAGCACTGTTATAACACCTGCAAGTGTCAACCCGGTCGTACCGTGTCTGGCTAGCACTGTTAAAACACCTGCAAGTGTTCATTTCGTTCGGGGTCATCAAAAATACAAACAGAATAATAGAATACCTGTGTTGCAGCTGGTTGTAGAACTTGACATCATATATTGATTATAAAATTAATTTGAACGTGCAATTAAGAATGTTAAAAACATTCTTTATTCTATATTCCAATGATACAAGGAAGTCTTTGTATCGTTAGTAAATATCTACATTACTTTAAGTTATATACATTCATAACTAAATATAATAAACTGCCAATTCTTTTTGTTAATATCCATATTATATATAATATTACGTCAGGCCAGAGCAAGACTGACACTGCACACACTGCAGTGTGTGTGTGTGTGTGTGTGTGTACTCACCTATTTGTACTCACCTATTTGTGGTTGCAGGGGTCGAGTCATAGCTCCTGGCCCCGCCTCTTCACTGATTGCTACTAGGTCCTCTCTCTCTCTGCTCCATGAGCTTTATCAAACCTCGTCTTAAAACTATGTATAGTTCCTACCTCCACTACGTCGCTTTCTAGGCTATTCCACTTCCTGACAACTCTATGACTGAAGAAATACTTCCTAACATCCCTTTGACTCATAGGAGTCTTCAACTTCCAACTGTGACCCTTGTTTCTGTGTCCCCTCTCTGGAACATCTTGTCTCTGTCCACCTTATCTATTCCTCGCAGTATTTTATATGTCGTTATCATGTCTTCCCTAGTCATCCTGTCCTCTAGTGTCGTCAGGCCGATTTCCCTTAACCTTTCTTCGTAGGACAACCTCTTAGCTCTGGGACTAGTCTTGTTGCAAACCTCTACACTTTCTCTAATTTCTTGACGTGCTTGACCAGGTGGGTTCCAAACTTGTGCTGCATACTCCAGTATGGGCCTGACGTATATGGTGTACAGAGTCTTGAATGATTCCTTAGTGAGGTATTGGAATGCTATTCTTAGGTTTGCCAGCCGCCCGTATGCTGCAGCAGATATCTGATTGATGTGTGCCTCAGGAGATGTGCTCGGTATTATACTCACCCCAAGATCTTTTTCCTTGAGTGAGGTTTGCAGTCTTTGGCCACCTAGACTATACTCTGTCATGGCTTCTTTGCCCTTCCCCGATCTTCATGACTTTACATTTGGCAGGGTTAAATTCAAGGAGCTGTTACTGGACCAGGCTTGTAGCCTGTCCAGGTCTCTTTGTAGTCCTGCCTGATCCTCGACTGATTTAATTCTTCTCATTAACTTCACATCATCTGCAAACAGGGACACTTTGAGTCTATCCCTTCCGTTATGTCAGTACAGGTTCTAGGACTGACCCTTGTGGAACCCCACTCGTCACAGGTGCCCACTCTGACACCCTCGTCACGTACCATGACTCGTTGTTGCCTCCTGTCAGATATTCTCTGATCCATTGCAGTGCCTTTCCTGTTACGTGTGCCTGATCCTCTAGCTTTTGCATTAACCTCTTGTGAGGAACTGTGTCGAACGCCTTGCAGTCAAAGAAAATGCAGTCTATCCACCCTCTTTCTCGTGTCTTACTTCTGTTACCTTGTCATAAAACTCCAGTAGGTTTGTGACAAGGATTTTCCTTCCCTGAAACCGTGCTGGTAGTCGTTTATAAGCTTGTGTCTTTCTAGGTGCTCCACCACTCTCCTCCTGATGATCTTCTCCATGACTTTGCATACTATACACGTCAGTGACACAGGTCTGTAGTTTAATGCCTCGTCTCTGTCTCCTTTCTTAAAAATTGGGACTACATTTGCCATCTTCCACACCTCAGGTAGTTGCCCATTTCAATGGATGTGTTGAAGATTTGTGTTAGTGGCACACACAACATCTCTGCTCCTCTCTAAGGACCCACAGAGAAATGTTGTCCGGTCCCACCGCTTTTGAGGTATCGAGTTCACATATCAGCTTCTTCACCTCCTCCTCGGTTGTGTGTATTTCATCCAGCACTTGTTGGTATACCTCCCTATTCTGAATTCCTGGAGTCCTTCTTGTCTCCTCTGTAAATACTCCTTTAAATCTCATGCTGAGCTCCTCACATACCTCTTGGTCGTTTCTTGTGAACTCCCCACCTTCCTTCCTCAGCCTGATTACCTGGTCCTTGACTGTTGTTTTCCTCCTGATGTGTGTATGTGTGTGTGTGTGTGTGTGTGTGTGTGTGTGTGTGTGTGTGTGAGTGTGAGTGTGTGTGAGTGTGAAGGTTCGAGTGTTGTCCTGCTCTGAGATAATGTTTGCAAATAATTTCTCTAGTAACGTAGACAGTAGTGTCTACTATACATAAAATATAAACTCTGTCCAAACTTGTGAACAGAGTAACAACGCTGAAATATGAAGGAAAGTAACTTGACGCGTTTGTGTATAAACTCTAATAATCGTAGAAAGGTAGGAAGGGAAGGGAGGTGGTAAATTATTTACGGATGGAAAGTCTTCGTCCAAGAAATTGAAGATACTCTCACTCCTTGGATCAAACCTCATTAATACGAATTCGGTGTTTAGAGTGCCTTGGAGGGATGGAGAAAGTAGGTAAACGCTGTATTAAAAATATAACATAATTATGTATAAATGTTAACAATTCATTTATCTTATCATAAAACAATTATATAAAACAATATTTTGAATTAACTTTATGGTTTGAGTATCCAGCAGGCGTGTGGGAGGGTGTTAGAGGGGAGTGAGGTAGAAGGTGCAGCAGGCGGTGTGGAAGGGTGTTAGAGGGAAGTGAGTGTAGAGCAGCCAGCAGGCGTGTGGGAGGGTGTTAGAGGGGAGTGAGGTAGACAGGTGCCAGCAGGCGTGGGAGGGGTTAGAGGGAGGAGTAGACAGATGCCAGCAGGCGTGGGAGGGGGGAGGGAGTGAGTGTGACGGCCAGCAGGCGTGTGGGATGGTGTTAGAGGGGAGGAGTGTAGACAGATGCCAGCAGGCGTGTGGAGAGGGTGTTAGAGGGAGGAATATAGACAGGTGCCAGCAGGCATGTGGGAGGGTGTTAGAGAGGAGTAAGTAGAGACAGGTGCCAGCAGGCGTGGGAGGGTGTTAGAGGAGGAGTGAGTGGAGAGAGGTGCCAGCAGGCATGTGGAGGGTGTTAGAGGGGAGTGGAGACAGGGCCAGCAGGCGGTGGGAGAGTGTTAGAGAGGAGTAGGTGGAGACAGGTGCCAGCAGGCATGTGGGATGGTGTTAGAGGAGTGAGGGAGACATGTGCCAGCAGGCGTGGGATGGTGTTAGAGGGAGGAGGGAGACAGGTGCCAGCAGGCGTGTGGGAGGGTGTTAGAGGGGAGGAGTGAGACAGGTGCCAGTAGGTGGGATGGTGTTAGAGGGGAGTGAGTGGAGACAGGGCCAGCGCATGTGGGAGGGTGTTAGAGGGAGTGAGGGAGACAGGTGCCAGCAGGCGGTGGGAGGGTGTTAGAGGGAGTGAGTGGAGACAGGTGCCAGCAGGCGGGGAGGGTGTTAGAGGGGAGTGGGGAGAAGGTGCCAGCAGGCGGGGGAGGGTGTTAGGAGGGGAGGAGTAGAGACAGGTGCCAGTAAGCGTGGGAGGGTGTTAGAGGAGTGAGTGGAGACAGGTGCCAGCAGGCGTGTGGGAGGGAGTTAGAGGGGAGTGAGTGGAGACAGGTGCTTTATGGACTGATGTGCTGTTAGAGGCCAAGGAACATTTGGAAGGGATTCAGGGAAGTCGGTTAACCAGAGTTTGGTGGTCGAAGGATACCTGTTCCTGCATTCACTCAGGAGTCCTTGCTTCACGATACTCATCCTTGAGGCCCTCCACTAGAGTCCTTGCTTCACGATACTCATCCTTGAGACCCTCCACTAGAGTTCTTGCTTCACGATACTCATCCTTGAGGTCCTCCACTAGAGTCCTTGCTTCACGATACTCATCCTTGACGTCCTCCACTAGAGTACTTGTTTCATCATGACATCCTTGAGGTCCTTCACTAGAGTACTTGTTTCATCATGACATCCTTGAGGTCCTCCACTAGAGTCCTTGCTTCATCATGACATCCTTGAGGTCCTCTACTAGAGTACTTGCTTCATCATGACATCCTTAAGGCCCTCCACTAGAGTCCTTGCTTCACGATACTCATCCTTGAGGCCCTCCACTAGAGTCCTTGCTTCACGATACTCATCCTTGAGCCCCTCCACTAGAGTCCTTGTGTGTTGTGGGGTTCTTTGCATAGATTTGGTAATATAATAGAGGATGAGCTTGGTTGTTGGTAGCGTAATGAAGCGTTGGATATATGGGATCTGAGAGCCCATGCTTCCATGTCTGCCTGCAGCCTACCAGAGTGGAACTGCTGCTAGGCCCGCACGGCACTGGGGCTTCAAAAGGCAGGCCATGATTGGCCAATGCCAGATCACATGGGTAGAGGTTTGATCACGTGAACAGCCGGGTGCAGCTGTTAGAAATACGAACCGACAGCTCGGGCATGCTACGTATGGCGTCTCAACATACAACTATACAAACTAAGGACAACAGGCAACAACTCTCAGCTGATTCTATACAATGTCAAAGACACAACAGTTGAACATTATATCTACAAGGATATTATCGTGACAGAACAATCTACATTACTACTTGATGCATCATGATACATAGGAATTAACTAAATGAGCCATTCAAGAAAATCATGATAAAAAGAGATAAAAAAAATTATTTGTTCGATCGAACTGTCTTCATGTGATCTATGAATTCTGAGGAAATATATTTACAAGAAGGTAGTGATTAACAGAAAGGTAGATCTGGTGCACTCAAATCTATACTGTTAATTCTCAGAACCTCGGAGAGAACGTGAACACACAAAAAAAAAAAAATTTGAGTATTACTAAGTAGATATTATAACACACAGTTAAACGCTTACTACATATTTATCTATACAGGTTATTTACATTTAACCCCAACTCTGCTAGGGTGAGATTGATATAGGCTGTATGGATTATCATCTCTGGGTGGATCAAACTCTGTTATAATAGGTAACAACTTCTGGATTGAGGAGGATCTACACTGGTATCCACAAATGATACTTGAGGATTTCTTAACACTTGTCGGGAAGTAGGGAATAACGACATTCAGGTTGGATCTGACTGATCATTAGAGGTAGAGGGAACAGCAACAGGAGAATTATCAGATTCTGTCTCACTTGTCTGATTGTCAGGGATTTCGTCATCATCATCGCATACTAACTTCATATGATCTAAATGCGATTTCTTTAAACTGACCCGATCTAATTTCTCTAACTTTTACTTGTTACCATTATATGTTCGACTACTCTATAAGGACCAACAAACTTTGATCGAGTTTTGGCATTGTGGTTTTGTTAAAGTTGAACAACATGACTCTGGACCCTACTTGAACTTTAGTCGGTTTGGCTCTATATTAGTTACTCTAGTAAATTCTGCTGTTGACTTATGAAGTGTTTCTCGAATTCGTCTGAAAACACTTTGAGCTTGACTGGTACGAACTGGTACGAAATCATCTGGATTGTAAGTTGGTTTTGGATTAGAATATAACAGCTCATAAGGCAAACGCTTATCGACACAGTACAATGCATAATGAGGGGTATCACCTATAGAAGCGTTAAAAGCAGAATTTATTGCACATTGAACATCAGGAATGACTTCATCCCAGGTTACACTATTGGGATTGATGGTAGCTCTCAAAACGTCAAGGACTTTCTTATTAGTTCTTTCCAACCCATTACTGGCAGGATGGTGCAGAACAATGGTTGATTTTGTAATCTTGTATAGTGTACACAAGTTTTCAGGATCTCATTACAAAATTCACCTCCATTATCTGTTATGAGGGACTTAGGAGTGGTATGTCTGCAGATTATACGTTCCTTGAGTGCTTTTGCTACTGTTTCGGCAGTCTTATCTGCAATAGGCACTAACTCACAATATCTGGTAAAGTGATCGACCATCACACACAGATGTTTGTTTCACCTGAGGGAACATTGGAAGTTGGTCAACAGATCTAGTGCAACTCTTTCCCATGGCTCACTAGTAGTAGGAAAGACTTGATTGGATTAGACCAGTGACATTACCTTTATGTTTCATACAGACACTACATTTCTTAACATACTCAGTAATATCAGTGGACATTACGCGCCAAAAGTATTTCAATCTGCTTGTTTCACAGAACGATCCATACCAGGATGTGCAACATCTGGTACATCGTGAACTAGCGCAAGGCTACTTTCACTAGTGACTGTGGAATTACTAACTGGTATACTCTTCTACTAGGATTACCCAGCTCGGAAAAGGCGACAAGTAATTCTTGGTTCATGACAAAGTCACTAATGGGTGCTGGTGGCTTCACAGAGAGAATAAGGTCTTCCTGCAGCAGGAATCGAATCACACCAGACCACATGGGGTCTGTTCTTTGACGTCCTTTACATTCTCAGCACTAAATGGAGGATCGGCAGTTACTACACTGACATGACGCGATAAAGCATCAGCAACTACTTTGGGGATTTGCATAACTGTATAATTGCGTTCAGCCTAGTAAGGACTCGCCTAGCAAATGCAAATAATCTCTAAACTGAATTTCTTACACTAAGGACTGGGATCAGTTTCCTACTGAAGGAATGAACAGGCACGGTGGAGTGGAAGGACTCTCCCGGTTGAAATAGATAACACTATAACATTAATTACTAGCAATGGAGAAACGGATCTACTATCTCTTACAAATACAATAATTGCTCGACAAACAACGATTTACTATACAGGGATTTACTGTCAACTAGGATAATATCACTATCTTGAACACAACAACAACAGACACTCTAGTAAGCACTAGCTGCTACAGAGACGTCTTTCTGAGGCGGCAAGTGACATTAAGAGATGGCATAACTCATTTCAAACAGTCTTTACTCAACAAGGTCCCCTGAGAGGAACTACCACTTGAACAAGAGCCATCACAGGGATATGACACTATCCTGTGTGCAATTATGACTGGATTCCAGACAGGAGTGACAGTTTTACTAGTGTCTTGACCGCTCGGCTACGTTAATAAGTAATGCACAAAGCTATCAGGACTGAATCTGAACTTCACATTCCGCAGCACTGTTATAACTCTCTGGTACAAGCTGTGAGAACAAACACATTGCTCAAGAGCTAGATACTGTCTTTCAGTCGGTAAGGAACTATCAGGATCACGAAGGAAACTATATTGACTCTTTGGCTGAGTTGCTGTAGCAGTCGGTAATTGACTATCATGAATTTCAGCAGGAATTGTTTGGACACTAAGGTACTGAATGCCGTCATTAGCTACACTACTGTGAGGTAAGTGAAACAAACTTGCAATGAAAATTGCACAAAACTAATTCAGGTAAAAATGAGAATGGTAAAATATTCACAGTACACAATAGTTAAAATGGAAATTAAACCAATTCATTGAATTAGATGCAAAAAGGGTTAAACATCTAATGTACACTGCACAAGAAATGACAACTCACTCACTGAATTTTACTGTAGAAAATTGATGGAATTACTTGAAAAAGTTGCCATGAAAGGCAATATGAATACTGTATAGATTAATTGCAAAAATGAGCTCTCTCTACTTTGGAATTAAAACAAAATTACTAGATGAGAAATAATAAATCAATGCAAAGTGGAATTACAATCAATAAATTGTATGCAACTGGAAAATTACTGGAAAAACAAATTTTCTTAAGAGAAAATGACACTAGAATTCAATGTGCATATCTGGCAGAAGAATTAACTATGATGCTGACAACTTGCATTGAATTATTTGCACTTGTCAGGATAACACTGAGTAAAATGGAATAAGTACACAATACTGAGTGCAAAAATAAGAGCAAGTAATCACTACTGGAGAATAATTTTAAAGTGTAATCAATGTATGGTATTGTATAAACAATTTACTGCATCAATTAAAAAGCAATGTTGCACTGGGCACAAGGAGGATGAACACTTTAACTCTTAGTTCAATTGAAATAACTAGTGAAAATAAGAGAATAATGAATATTACTTTACTTTAAATATGAAGATTAAGAGTGAATTTGTTCAAGGAATTATTGGAAACAGGAACAAAAATTTTCACAATATACAAAACTCAGAAGGGTAACACTTACTGATTGCAGAACACAGAAACATCAAAGGGATTATGCACAGAGATAATCAAATGATAAATATGTTGGCAGGTATGGCAAATTAAATATGTCTTGACACAGATATATCAATTCTGTGGAGAGGTAAAACAGGTGAGACACTGGATATAAAACTGATAATGGAGCACACTGAATGGTACACAGGAAAATGAAATATGCAACTAGGAACACTGGGCATAAACAATAAGGAACTATTTCACAGAATCTGCATAAAAACACAAGGAATGAATGAGAGAAAATTAAAGGACAGGGAATTTAATGCACAACACTGCAATAATATCACAACACTGCAATAATATCACAACACTGAAATACTAATGAATTAATCAAATACTGCACTGAGAAATTGGAAGGAAAATATTATACTGACACAAAAAGTACTTACTGCATGTATAAAGAATTAACACAAAAGAACATAGATATAAAATGAGACACGAAACACAGGAAAGCTGTAAGAGATAATGTA
This sequence comes from Cherax destructor, assembly GCA_009830355.1. NCBI lineage: Eukaryota > Metazoa > Arthropoda > Malacostraca > Decapoda > Parastacidae > Cherax > Cherax destructor. The sequence continues at coordinate 3,817 of WNWK01044737.1, read as the reverse complement.
AGTGAATTTGCAATACTGAAAACACAAGTCTTTTAAAAGTCACTAAGAAAATTCGCTGCTTAAATGTCTCACACACACGAATGTCTATAACAGAATAGTGTCTCTCATGATGAATGAACGGCGAATGTAGGTAGAGGGAGAATATTTTACTGAACGCTGGCTGGTGGTGACTGCTGACGATCTTGGAGAAATGAGCTTACACGAGGAACTCACACAGCAAGCTTTTACGTTGGCACTCTGGGATGAAGGAAGACACTCTCGACTTGCTATGTGAGCCGAAACAATGCTGCTGGTACCCAAGATAGGGTAGAAAATACCACAAAATATTGGCTGGTAGTAGAGGTATTAGCGGGTGGCCTTTTGTTTACACCAGCGTGGGTGGTGAGTGGCGCGCATGGATGACGTCACGGCTGCCTGACGACTGGCGGTGGCCAGTACACCTAATTCTCACGGCAGTGGGGGCCCACAACCCAGGTGGCTTTTGTACAATAAGCCACAGGAATGGTGAATATCACTCTGACAAGCGTCCAACTTGTAGCACAGAGCGATTGGAGACAATACTTCAAGGAACTGGCTTTGCTGAAGAAACGACTGGCTTACTTGTATGTCTGGCTTTCCTGAAGAGCTTGGCTTAAGCCCACTGGACTAGTGGACCTGAATGCTATTTCTGCACACAGCAGTGAAGAACTGAATGGATGGCAGGAGACACTGATGACTGTAGGCTGGCTTAGGCTATTTCCCATAAACTGGCTTATTTGGGGCTTAATTGCAAAACCCAGATCAACTCTTCGAAGGTTTACTTGAATTAGAAGCCAGAAGACTGGAGACACTGCTTCAGGAAAGTCTTGGATGACGTCACCGGATGAGGGAAAGTTAGGAAAGGTTGGTGTGACGCTGGTCAGGAGACGCTGGAGGCACTCAAACACCGGTTCTCTTCTTCCTCTCAAATCTGCTCAGATTACAAAAATTTACGCCCACAAGCTGCCACCATTTGTGTTGTGGGGTTCTTGCATAGATTTGGAAATAATTAAGGATGAGCTTAGTTGTTGGTAGTGTTTAATGAAGCGTTGGATATATGGGAGCTGAGAGCCTATGCCTATGTCCTCCTGCATGCCTACCGGAGTGGAACCGCTGCTAGGCCCGCACGGCACTGGGGCGTTCAAAAGGCAGGCCTATGATTGGCAATGCCAGATCACATGAGAGAGGTTGGTGATCATGTGAACAGCCGTGGTGCAGAAGTTAGAAATACGAGTCCTTGCTTCACGATACTCATCCTTCAGGCCCTCCACTAGAGTCCTTGCTTCACGATACTCATCCTTCAGGCCTTCCACTAGAGTCCTTGCTTCACGATACTATCCTTGAGGCCTCCACTGAGTCCTTTCTTCACGATACTCATCCTTGAGGCCCTCCACTAGAGTCCTTGTTTCACGATTACTCATCCTTGAAAGCCTCCACTAGAGTCCTTGCTTCACGATACTCATCCTTGAGGCCCTCCACTAGAGTCCTTGTTTCACGATACTCATCCTTGAGGCCCTCCACTAGAGTCCTTGTTTCACGATACCTCATCCTTGAGGCCCTCCACTAGAGTCTTTGCTTCACGATACTCATCCTTGAGGTCCTCCACTAGAGTCCTTGCTTCACGATACTCATCCTTGAGGTCCTCCACTAGAGTACTTGCTTCATCATGACATCCTTGAGGTCCTCCAATAGAGTCCTTGCTTCATCATGATACTTATCCTGAGGCCCTCCACTAGAGTTCATGGTCACGATACTCATACTTAAGGCCCTCCACTAGAGTCCTTGCTTCACGATACTCATCCTTGAGGTCTTCCACTAGAGTCCTTGCTTCATCATGACATCGTTGAGGTCCTCCACCAGAGTCCTGCTTCATCATGACATCCTTGAAGCCCTCCACTAGAGTCCTTGTTTCATCATGACATCCTTGAGGTCCTCCACCAGAGTCCTTGCTTCATCATGACACTCATCCTTGAGGTCCTCCACTAGAGTCCTTGTTTCATCATGACATCCTGAGGTCCTCCACTAGAGTCCTTGCTTCATTATGACATCCTTGAAGCCCTCCACAAGGGTCCTTGCTTCATCATGACACTCTATCCTTGAAACCCTCCACTAGAGTTCTTGCTTTACGATACTCATCCTTGAGGCCTTCCACTAGAGTTCTTGCTTCACGATACTCATCCTTAAGGCCCTCATTAGAGTCCTGCTTCACGATACTCATCCTTGAGGCCCTCCACTAGAGTCCTTGCTTCACGATACTCATCCTTGAGGTCCTCCACTATAGTCCTTGCTTCACGATACTCATCCTTGAGGTCCTCCACTAGAGTCCTTGCTCATCATGACATCCTTGAGGTTCTCCACTAGAGTCCTTGTTCATCATGACACTTATTCTGAGGCCCTCCACTAGAGTTCTTGCTTCACGATACTCATCCTTGGGCCCTCCATAGAGTCCTTTTCACGATACTCATCCTTGAGGTCCTCCACAGAGTCATTGTTTCATCATCTACGTTAATCACAAGTTTGATCCTATCACGCCAGAAAAAAGGCGCTTTTAATTTAGAATTTAATCTTTTATAAGAGGATCTCATATCTAATTATAATGAGGTGTCGAGAAGAGGGTGGGGACGAGAAAACTTAAAAAGAGGGAAAAGAAGACGAAGAGGGCAGAGGAAAGGAAGATGAGGAGGGGGAAGAGTATGACGGCTAAAGGGGAGAAATGAGCAAATAACGGAACAAGGGGGGGTAATATAAAAGAGAAGAAAGATTGAAGGAGACATACCGATATGTACCAGAGCAGTGGGGTTTAGGAGGGGGGGAAGGAGGAGGTAGGGAAGGAGGAGGGAGGGAAGGAGGAGGGAGGGGAAGGAGTCTGGGAGGAAGGGAGGCTCCAATAATGTCACCATAATACACCATCAGCACGCCAGTGCACCAACATAACCTGTCAGTCAAAGATATTACCTGCTCCCAGCCACTATCTTTTCATCATCCCTGGAATTAATGTTTTTCCTAGCACCAATACACTTTAAGAACCCCAGAGCACGACAAGCAACACCCGTGGAAAAATATGTCGTGTTGGAGACCTGGAATACCTGCCAGCAACACTGTCCAACGTTTGTTTGAGGTTGTAGATGTGCAAAACTACTTAGAAAAAGTTGCTCCATCAGCACTATCTTCACCAATATCAGCTTCTCCAAACCTGCCTGTCTAGCACCTGCTTCCCAACACCTGCTTCTCCAACACTGCCACCTTCAGCACCTACTTCAGTACTGCCTCAACACCTGTTACATTACCAGTCGACCGTAAGGGAGGAATTTTTTTCTGTTTAACTTAATTCAAATTATTCTTGCGTTTTTAATTTCCCTTCCGTTCCATTACCTTTCCCATCTCAGAACCTAATTACTGATTAAAATAATTAATATGAAATTTCTTTTGCTTCTCAAATATATGAACAAATCTAAATGAATTTCTTCTTCCTCAGTTGCTACAGACTGCCGAACCGAATACTGAAGCAGCGCCGCAAACATTTACCTGATAAATGTCCTGATCTACAATAAGTCTTTTAATCGCACTTGAAAATGTGTAGATTATGTTAGGGATATTAACCAGAGGGTTAGTAACAACGGATAACCCAGTAAAGCCACTATCAGGCTGGTTTATTTTAACTGATAACATCCATAAATCACAAGTGAATGAACAGAGGTTTTATCCAGGACGAGTGTGATGTGATCTATGACAGTCGCCTATTAAGTCTGCTACCAGTTGAGCCATGAACACCCAACAGCGCATTTCCAGTCTGCGAGAT
>WNWK01044736.1:0-14987 GCA_009830355.1 Cherax destructor | reverse complement strand
CTTGCAAAAACCATCACAATAGTACACAGGAACAGTATTGTGCATTATCAGCCTTACACCACCCTTTGCCACATCAGACAATTTTCCATTGCTACTTTATCACTTGTACTATTCCATTACATTTTATCATGGCGTTGTTGTTACGCTGATTCATGTTCCACGTTTTTCCCCAACTTATGCTCGGGAATTATCTCATTATTGTATATAAATGTTCATATTGTAATTATTATGAATAGTCTTGGCCGTTCAGTAAACAGTAGTAAGATATTAGATGAAAATTTTCGCTTTATTTTAGTTTTAAATTGTTTAGTTTTCCTGACATACCCACATTTAGTTAAAATCGTTATATCTCTGTGTCTATAAGGCTGTAAAACCCCCCTGGGGTTTAGCCTTTTTGATTATAATAATAATAATCGTGTCTATAAGGTGACAGCTGGTAACCAGAAATTTCCCGGATTTCCTCAGTACCCACTTTGCTTTTCTTGGGAGTTGTTAATTGTTCTTATTCATTAATTTTTCACTTGTTTTAAAAAGTTCGGGTCTGAGACGATGGGGCAGAGGCAATAGGAAGACAAAATCAGGGGATCATATGATCAATCTCACTATGAGTTACAGGAGATGTCGAACCTTTATTATCCAAATCTCACATCGTTCAAAAGTTTTGTAAGACGTTCGGGAGAAATGAAATAATTTTTTTATTTACTACAAGTACATGTACAAGGTATACAGGCTTAGCTGACATCAATGACATACTACTAAAAGAAAGCCCCTTGTTATACTGGAGCATTTTTGTCTGATCCACCTAACTAAATGTCTTTCTCCCGGGAATTTTAATAATTGATATTTGAATTTACAGAAAGATGGAACCAGATGTGCTTGACGATAAAGGAAAAAAAAGATATTTTTCCCATTACGTCTTGCTAATTTTGCTAAAAATTACTCAAACACAATAATTATACTCAAATCATTTGTAAAATAACTAAAGACTGTCCTTAGGGGAATTTAGGAAAAAATCAAAGTAATTGAAGTCAAAAATCATTTGGGAAGAATGAACAATTTGAGACAAAAATTTAAATCTTTTCTTCTGATTCCACCACAAGTGTCCTCGAGTACCCAAAGCCCGGGGCCAAAAGATTAAGTTAGATCTAAAATTACTGATTTTTTAAATTAATATAAAAATAAAGAATGTTTTAAACAAGATCGTGGTAAATAAAATTTGGTTCAGTTAAAAAAAGTGTTGTGGGAAATTTAGAATTTTTAAAAATAAAATATAAAACTTGAAGGTTTCCCGAATGGTTTATTTATGAGTAAATATTTCAAAGATTTAGACGAGCAACAATATATATCTTGAATTTTTTTAAAAATATAAATATTTAGATGTGGACAAAAGTTTTTGGGACACCGAAAAAACTTAGTATTACCAATGTTTAGACTTCATTAAAGTAAATTCACTTTTTAAAAAAATTAGTTTTTTAGGCAAAAAACCCAGTGACTAAATTTCTGGTACACAACAATAGATCGGTTAAACATTTATTCATTTTTCTATGATTAGTGACATCAAATTTTTTCCTATAACAAGCGTGTTTTTCCCCCTTTTTTCTAGTATTGTTTGATGTTGTATTTACAAAGTCCGTAGATACAACAGCATTCCTTTTCCATACTAACTCAGACTACTAACCAGTGGGGACCACATTTTTTGGGGGCCCCGAAGCTTGAACTGTTATGGGGTGTCCTTGCAAACCCGCAACGGCTTCCTACATCCACTTTAAGACCTTTTTAATATTTTTAAATATCATTTTGTATTTGTTAAATATATTATTGATATGATTTTTTTAAAACCCTTTCAACAGGACATAAAATTTTTAAACAATGGATGTCCTTCTGGGGGGCCCCCTTTGGGATTAGGGGGGCCCCGAAGCTTGCAATTAGTTTCAAATAGATCCGCCCCTGCCACTAACTTCTAATAATTTATTATGAGAAAACCTAACATTAAATTCCCCAGTAAAATTGGCTAAAGTTGCAACCCCCGGGCCCTGAAAGAAGCATCCCCAAAATTTGTATATATATATGATTGCAATATTGTTTGCAACACTTCAATGGACGAGTTTGGGGTTTTCCAATATTTGTCAGAAAGTGGGGCTTTTAGTTACAGGATATTAAAATAAATCAGAGTGCCCCCCTACTTCAGACCCAGGAAAGACATCTTCCTTGCCATGGTATGAAATTTTTTGTCAATATATCTGAGTTTTCAGACAAAGGGCAATATTTAGTTAGTTTTTTAAATGTGTGCATTTTCCAGTCTCGAGTCTCTCCTGGTCATTGTGGTACCCCTCCCTTCATACTGATTACTTCCTACCTTCATAGTGGTTATTCCTTTCTACCTTCATAGTGGTCATTCCTTTCCCCTTCATACTGGACTTCCTTCCCCCTTCATATGGTACATTTACCTTCATACTGGTCACTTCCTTCCTCCCCATATTCATTCCTTCCTCCCTTCATAGTGGTTTTTTCTTCCTCCCTTCATAGTGGTTATTTCCCTTCCTACCTTCTACTGGTCACTTCGTCCTACCTTCATACTGGTCACTTCCTTCCTACCTTCTACTGGTCACTTCCGTCCTACCTTCATACTGGTCACTTCTTCCTACCTTCATGTGGTTATTTCCTTCCTACCTTCATACTGGTCACTTCCTTCCCCCCTTCATAGTGGTTTTTCCTTCCTACCTTCATAACTTCCTTCCTCCTTCAAACTGGTCACTTCCTACCTTCAAACTGGTCACTTCCTTTACCTTAACTTATTTCCCTTCCTACCTTCATACGGGTCACTTCCCCTCCCCAACCATTTCCTTCCTCCCTTCATACTGGTCATTTCCTTCCTACCTTCATACTGGCATTTCCCTTCCTCCCTTCACTGGTCACTTCCCCCCTTCATACTGGTCACCTTCCTACCTTCATACTGGCCTTTCCCTTTCCCACCTTGATAATACTCGCGTTTCTCTGTTTTTATCTTGGTAACATCTTACCGCCATTGTTCGGGTTTTCCACCCAGCTGCCTTCATACTAGTTACCTACTTCCTGCTTTCTTACTGGTCACCTTCCTGCCATTATAGTGTTCACCATCTTCCTGACTTCATACTACTTGCTTCCTGCCTTCATACTACCTGTTTCCCCTGCCTTCATTCTGATCCTTTCCCCCTGCCTTCATTCTGATCACTTTCTCCCTGCCTTCATTCTGATCATTCTCCCTGCCTTCATTCTGATCACTTTCTCCCTGCCTTCATTCTGATCCTTTCTCCCTGCCTTCATCTAACCTTCATACTGGTTACCTCTTCCCTCCCTTCTTTTTAGACACTTTATCCTCTCCTCAAACTCTTCACCTTCATGCTTTCAAACAGGTTTTTTTTTTCCCTGCCTGTAAACTTGCCACTTCCTTCCTGCTGTCCAACTGACGCCTCTTCCTTATTCTCAAAATGGTCACATCCTTCCTGCATCAAACAGGTCCCTCTCACTGCATTAAACCCATCACCTCCTCATGCCCAAACTCACCACCTCCTCACTGCCTTCAAACCATCCCCCCTCCTCACTGCCTTCAAACAACACCTCCACTGCCTTCAAACTCACCACCTCCTCATGCCTTCAAACAATCCCCTCCTCACTGCCTTTCTAAACAAGTCACCCCCTCACTCCCTTTCTAAACAAGTCACCCCTTTCTACCTTTTTAAACAAGTCACCCCCTCACTCCTCTAAACAAGTCACCTCCTCCTGTCTCAAACAAGTCTCCTCACTGCCTCAAAACCCAGTCACTTTTTACTGCTCTAAACAAGCCCCTCCTCACTGCCTCTAAACAACACCTCCTCACTGCCTCTAAAAAACACCTCCTCACTGCCTCTAAACAAGTCACCTCCTCCTGCCTTTTAACAAGTCACCCCTCACTGCCTCTAAACAAGTCACCTCCTCACTGCCTTTCTAAACAAGTCACCTCCTCCTCCTCTAAACAAGTCACCCCCTCACTCCCTTCTAAACAAGTCCACCCCCTCACTGCCTCTAAACAAGTCACCTCCTCACTGCCTCTAAAAAAGTCACCTCACTGCCTCTAAACAAGTCACCCCCTCCTGCCTCTAAACAAGTCACCCCCCACTGCCCCCTAAACAAGTCACCTCCTCACTGCCTCTAAACAAGTCACCTCCTCACTGCTCTAAACAAGTCACCTCCCTGCCTCTAAACAGTCACCTCTCATGCCTCTAAACAAGTCACCTCCTCCTGCCCCCTCTAAACAAGTCACCTCCTCACTGCCTCTAAACAAGTCACCTCCTCACTGCCTCTAAACAAGTCACCCCCTCACTGCCTCTAAACAAGTCACCTCCTCACTGCCTCTAAACAAGTCACCTCCTCACTGCCTCTAAACAAGTCACCTCCTCACTGCCTCTAAACAAGTCACCTCCTGCTCAAAACAAGTCACCTCCTCACTGCCTCTAAACAAGTCACCTCCTACTGCTCTAAACAAGTCACCTCCTCACTGCCTCTAAACAAGTCACCTCCCCTCACTGCCCCCTAAACAAGTCACCTCCTCACTGCCTCTAAACAAGTCACCCCCTCGCTGCCTCTAAACAAGTCACCTCCTCTGCCTCTAAACAAGTCACCCCCCTCACTCCCTCTAAACAAGTCCCCTCCACTGCCTCTAAACAAGTCACCCCCTCACTGCCTTTTAAACAAGTCACCTCCTACTGCCTCTAAACAAGTCACCTCCTCACTGCCTCTAAACAAGCACCTCCTCACTGCCTTTCTAAACAAGTCACTCCTCACTGCCTTTAATCGCCACCTTCTCCTTCCCTTTTAAACTTGTCACTTTCCCTTGCCTTTAACCTGGCTACCTCCCCCCTGCCTTCATTTTGCAGGCCCAAAAGGAGTTCACATTTCACGTTTGCTTCTTCACTCTTCATTCATCTTCATTCATCATTCCTCTTCTGTTTGGTGGTGGTGGTGGTAATGAGGATCATTATCTAAATTCGTTACTAAGCAGGTAGATCACGTCTAATGAGTGTTATAAGATCTACCAATTCTGCAAGTGTTCCCAAATTTGTTTATGTAGAGACATAAACAAAAAGTTCATATGTCTTCAGTTTGCAAGGATGCAACTGTTTCTAGTATTAGTTACTGTTTTGAGTAAACATGATTCCTATTATTGTACATAATTATATAATTTTTTTATGCCTTGTTGCTAATAGGGTCGATATATTAAGTACGTCACAGGAGGCGTATCCATTCAGTCGGATGAAGATTATTAAATTTCTACCTAAACTAATTAGTAATTGGACCATGTCCCGCAGTGACACTTTCCAGGTTGTTAAAGTCACGAAACAGTTTATATCTTAAAAGTGTTGAAGATTATGCATTCTTATAATTCAACAGCAAAAGAACGAATATTTTATATAAATTTTACAAGAGATGTTTTATAATCTTTCTTCCTGTTGACGATTCTGCACATCTAGGAAACCAAAAAATATTCTTATGGCTAAGAGTTTTATTATTTCTACTATATATAATGCAATTTGAAAAAGCATTTATGTAGCCTCGACTTCTGATGGTTATAACTAAGATTCAGACTCTGGAGTTCAAGTTGTCAGTGACGTAACAAAGGGGTATGAAATAAAAAATCGTACACACAAAATTCTTCAAATATCATGTTTATGTTATTAAGGAAGCCTGTATAATTATAGTCACTAACGTCTATCAGATTCTCGTTTATACAAAGAGACACACATCAAAGTAATCAAGAAATTTGGGCTTTTAAAATATTCGTCACGGAGACAAAGTCAATAAAAATGCAATTCTCAAGACGAATTCTTTGGATAAGGTTTATCAGGAGGACGATAACTGTAAAAATAAAACCTATCTATCAGTGTATGTATAAAATAAGGCTGGAAGGTCACGTTACAAGTATAATTGCTTCCACGTGGCTCTTATGCAGGGGGTGAGCGGCTCGCAGTCTAAAGCTCTTGAACTCTAATCTTTATCTTAAAACCTTGAGCACTGATTCAGCAATAAATCTTCACGGTTTGAACACGATATTTAATTTTATTTGCCCTATTCATTCTCTCAGCGTGGCCAGAGGGTACAATGAGTCATTTTCTGTTCTATCGAAACCCCAAATTTAACTGTCTTGTTAGAGTAGTATATTCTTTTTTAAAATATACCCTCGATTTAGACTGTCAAGGGTTTTTGCTAGCTGCCTTTTCCGTATACCAGCACATGTACCTGCCTCAGCATTTCTTCCATTAAAAATTGCAGCTGATTTATTTATATAAGTAGAGAAAGCGAAGCTAAGCACACTAAACTATCCCCTAACAATGAGTTTACTTTGAACCAACTATATAATGATCAGTATATGAGTGGGTAAAGTAAGTATGTGTACTTTTCAGTAGATCAGGTAGACATGTTATTAATTCTTGATAACCACAAGAGACGGCCTGGTGAGGAACTGATAAGACCGACCTGTTGTTGAGGCTTATCTGTAGATGGTGGGGCAAGAGCCCTCTTGCCTCAAGTGGGTAACACTAATCTCAACATGCACGTGGGCACTTGCCTATTTCTTTTCCCTATTTATGGTTGCTGAGATCGAGTTTTACCTCTTGGCCCGCCTTCTAAATGGCTCTTAGAGGTTTAGTCCTCCTAGCCCCCGTGGTTCTACGATCCTATTTTGAAAGCAATAGATGGAGCTTGCTTCCATTACCTTGTCATCCATTACCTTGTCATCCAGGTCATTTCAGTTTCTGATCACATCGGCTGAATAAATAATATTTGCTAGCATAACTGTGATTCACTGGTCAGCACTCGTCTTCTGGCCAATGATATTACACCGATTTTAGAGTACGTTTGTGATGCTGATTCCGAATATGTCATAAGTTTTGCTTGACTGGCTCTAGTTTTGATAAATTTGGTATCCCATTGAAAAACATAACAGATGTAAAAAATATTTTGATCAGGCGGCGCTCACTTACAAACCGCAGTGAATATTGTTTAAGATCATACAAAAGTCAAATTATGTAATATATACTATCACTTCATTCTATATAATAACAGATTAACATAGCAAGATAATTCTGATACCACTAATTACTGCACAAGAAAACGTTTGTAAGATTTTCTTCTATGTTGGTCATCAGCACAGTTTTGTTGAGTGAACAATTGGAAAAGATGCATACTAGTTACCATTGTGCAATAAGACACATTTCAAGCTTCTAATGGAGCTATCTATAAACAGCTGTCAATCTCCTGGTCGATATTCAAGTCCCATTCGAAGTAGTAGTCCAGGGATGTTATTGTAGTATACAAGTTCTTCATCTTGGCTGAAGTAAAAAGAAGTTTAACCCTTCTTGTTTGATAAAATGTTATTTTAAATTCTTGTTGTAGACAGTTCTGGTTGATAAAAGTTCAGATGCTTGCGTTGGTAAACTGAGGTCACATACCGGATCAATTAGTTGTTCTTGGAAGAACTGCTGGGCTGTTGCAATGCTTACTTCATATTCACTTCCATTGTTATCACCTGTTTACATCCTAAACCCTAAGTTTCTTCAACATTTGACAACACTGGTATGTGAACATCTTCACTGTGTCCACAGGTCTCCTTGCTGACCCCAAATCAGGATATTCCCACTTGACTTTCCTGTATCGACTGATCCCTTTCACATTCTCCATATAGAAATAACAATCGGCGTGGTGGTTTTTCGGTCTCTCCGTACCATAGGCACAAAGTTTAAACTTTTCCTTTGTATTTTGTCCACTGTCGTAAGCATTCTACACAGGATCTGCATACCATATGGTATGCTTGGAACTAAGATTTGTCTTGTTCTCCAACGCCACTCAAGATAAGTAAGATAAGTTTGTTTTACAAAAACAGTGGTGTTTTTCTTTGTTTTGCAAAGCGTTTTCGCCATAAATGTAGCAAAATACATTAGGATTGTTTAAGCAGACTCTTCGTGAAGAACTCATATTTATCTGGAAAAAATAATTGATACAACTCTCGTTAAATATTAAATGATTTAAAAATAAAATTCTAATCTTTATTAAAACTCTCTGTATATACAAATTGTCACTACATATACATATACACATATTATGATTAAGTTCGCTGTTAACTGAGGGTAGGTATGCAATATTTCACAAACTAGAACCAATTTGAAAAACCTACTGCCATCTTCGAATTTAGCCACCCCAAAATACCTAAATACCTTCAAATATCTTTGGCAACGAATTTTTTTTGTCGACCAGTTATTACAACTGAATCCTTGTATGCCTATTTAAAAATCTCTAACAGCTTTCTCCCTGTCCACCCTATCAAGTCTTAGCGCTTTTCAGTATTTTGGACATCGTTATCATATCATTTCTGGTATATTACTAACCTCTTATTTTTAGATTTACTTCCTTTGGTCTTTCCACATATTTCTGTCCATTAGATTTGGAACTAATCATGTTGAAGGCCTCTGCACTTCTTCCGGTTGCTGGACAGGTGAGGTTCAAGCGGGTTTTTGCATACTGGAAAGTGGGTCTGATCAATATCATATTTATTGTCGTAAATGAATGACACTTTGTTGAGATTCTTGAAAGCTAATCAATGATTCGCGAAAATACATTCTTCATAGTTTACTCGACATCTTTCAGTATTCTCTGTAGTGTCGTCACTACAGGTTCTTGGCCCGAGTAGGTTCATCGCCTCTTTTTCCGAAATTTGTTTCAAACCCCAATCATTTTATACTTCTTTAATTATCATAGCCATTCATTTATTGAGAAATCTAGTAGTCACTTTTCTGATTGATCCGCATTTGCTTTGGTCCCATGTCGCCTTTCCGTGTCCTTCCCAAATTTTCAGTCTCCTCGTTAGGTTGATATCGACTGCAAATAGAAATTGATCGGGCTTCGTCACTTTCGATAAAACATTCGCATATACCAGCATCTGTACTGGTTCCAGAACCAATCATATGGAATCTTATCTGTGACACTTGTCAATTCAGATGTCTTTATGGGCAGAAACTAATTGGCTCCTTCCTAATAAATACTCTTTGATTCCTCTAGCTTCTACCTTGTTATCACTGCCACCTCCCCTAGTTTTTGATTGGATCTCTTGTGTGGTACAATTTTAAGTGCCTTCCTACAGCCCAGGGAAAAAACAGTCTACCAATCCCCCTCTTTTCATGCTTCTCCCCGCCATAGAAAACAAGGTGGTTTATTAGACAAGATTTTAATTCTAATACCATTGCAAAGAATGTTACATCATTGAAACTGAACTTTAGTGTACTGTTGATAAGTAAGATATATGTGAACAGTTAGGCATCTTTATTCCGAAACGTTTCGTACACAGTAGGCTTCTTCAGTTGAATATTAAGCATCAGTATCAGTAGAGATGTAAAAATGGTGTAATAAGTCCATTATCCTGGAAGACGTAGATTTGAGGTGATCAGTCGCTCAGCCTGGGGAAGAGTTCTACCCCATAGTTAAGAACAATGTGAAGCTGAAGCAATTGAATAGAGACTTATATAATGTCAAGGTGAGGCGGAAAAATTCTTGACTTAAGAGGCGGGGTCCACTAGTAGAAGTAAAGTAATCATTAAGAGGAAGTGCAGCAAACCTTCTGTATATCAGAGGATATATCAGAGGAATTGGATTTGAGAGGGACCTTCCAAATGGTTAGTTGCACTTCCTCTCAGTAATTTCCATCTTCTAGTGAGCCTCGCCTCTTATGTCAAGATTTTCTCGGCCTCACCTTGAGGGACTGATCCCCATAAATAGCATTCCAGGGAGATGGACTAATAACACCATTTATGTATCCTCTGTTTCTGCTGCCTCTGTATTCGACTAAAGAAGCCTACTATGTAGACGAAACGTTTCGGAATAAAGATACATAACTGTTGCATGACTTACTAATCAACTTGTCGGTATTTTATACCATCATATTCACTTTTTAATCTATTGTTACCTGTCTGTCCTCCTTCTAGACCGTCCGTACTATTTTCCTATCTGTCACATTTGCTAATTGATCAGTGGGGGGTGTGCGTGTGTACTCACCTAATTGTGGTTACCGGGGTCGAGGGGAGCTCCAGGCCCCCGCATCTTCACTGATCGCTACTAGGTCACTTCTCCCTGCTCCATGAGCTTTTTTCATACCTCTTCATAAAACATGTATGGATCCTCCCCCCACTACATCCCTTTTCAGACTATTCCACTTCTTGACAACTCTATGACTGAAGAAGAATTACTAACATCTCTGTGATTCATCTGAGTCTTCAACTTCCAATTGTGACCTCTTGTTGCTGTGTCTCATCTCTGGAACATCCTATCTCTGTCCATTTTGTCGACATGCCACCTCGTAGAACATCCCCCTTAGCTCCGGGACTAATCTCGTTCAAAACTTTGCACTTTTCTAATTTTCCCTGACGTGTGGGTTCGAAACTGGTGCTGCATACTCCAATGTGGGACTGACGTACACGGTGTACAGGGTCTTCAACGATTCCCATATGCTGCAGCAGTTATCTGGTTGATGTGCGCCTCAGCAGATGTGCTCGGTATTATACTCACCCCAAGATACTTTTCCTTGAGTGAGGTTTGTAATTTGCCCTAGACTGTACTTCTGTTTGAGGTCTTCTTTGCCCTTCCCAAACTTCATGACTTTGTACTTGGTGGGGTTGAACTCCAGGAGCCAGTTTCTGGGCCAGGCCTGCAACCTGTCCAGATCCATTTGTAGTCCTGCCTGGTCCTCCAGCTTTTGCACTAATCTCGTGTGTTGGAACTGTATGTGTATGTGTCTGTACTCACCTAATTGTGGTTTCAGGGGTCGATTCATAGCTCCTGTCCCCGCCTCTTCACTGGTTGCTACTAGGTCCACTCTCTCCCCGTTCCATGAGCTTTATCATACCTCTTCTTAAAGCTATGTATGGATCTTGCCTCCACTACATGACTCTCCATATTGTTCCACTTCCTAACAATTCTATGACTGAATAAGTACTTCCTAACATCCATGTGACTCACTTGAGTCTTCAACTTCCCGTTGGGACCTTGTTGCTGTGTCACTCATAAACTTTCTGTCTCTGTCCACCTTGTCAATTCCTCTCAGTATTTTATGTTGTTATCATTTACCCTATCCCTCCTGCCTTCCAGTGTTTTTCAGGAGGGACAGGTGGGGGGCATGATAACAACATATAAATACTGAGAGGGTTACCAGGGTTGATAGGGACAGAATGTGTATGTGTGTGTGTGTACTCCCCCAGTTGTGGTTGCAGGGGTCGAGTCACAGCTCCTGGCCCGCCTCTTCACTGACCGCTGCTAGGTCACTCTTCCTGCTCCATGAGCTTCATCATACATTTTCTTAAAAAGATGTATGGATGTGTGGATTCTACCTCCACTACATCACTTCCCAGACTATTAACCTTCCTGTCAACTCTGTGAATGAAGAAATACTTCCTAACATCCCTGTGATTCATCTGGTCTTCAACTTCCAACTGTGACCCTTGTTGGTGTGTCTCATCTCTGGAACTCTTGTCTCTGTCCACCTTGTCGATTCCTCTCAGTATTTTATATAAAAATCGTTTATATCCCCTTCTCCTGTCATCCAGCGTCGTCAGGTCGATTTCCCTTAACCCTCCTCGTAGGACATGCATGCCCCTTAGCTCAGGGGCTAGTCTTGTTGCAAACCTTTGCACTTTCTCTAGTCTCCTTACGTGCGGCTAGGTGTGGGTTCCATGCTGGTGCCGCATACTCCAATAAAGGCCTAACGTACACAGTGACAGGGTCCTGAACGATTCCTTATTAAGATGTCAGAATGCTGTTCTTAGGTTTGCTAGGCGCGCGTATGCTGCAGCAGTTATTTGGTTGATGTTCGCCTCAAGAGATGTGCTCGGTGTTATACTCACCCCAAGACCCCTAGACTGTACTCCGTTTGTGGTCTTCTTTGCCCTTCCCCCAAACTTTATGACTTTGCACTGGTGGGGTTGAACTCCAGGAGCCAGGGTTTCTGGGCCAGGCCTGCAGCCTGTCCAGATCCCTCTGCAGTTCTGCCTGGTCTTCGTCCGATTGAATTCTTTTCATCTACACATCATCTGCAAACAGGGACACTTCTGTCTGTGTGTGTGTGTGTGTGTGTGTGTGTGTGTGTGTGTGGACATATGTGTTTGTTTGCTTTGTGTATGTGTGGGGGTGCTTGGGCGTATGTGCATAAATGAACGCAGTGTGTGTGCACTTGTGTGTATGTACATGTGCGTCCCGTGCATTTACGTATATGTTCTCACGTATGTGTTGAGGTGACGACTCAGCCGCTGGTCCTCCTCGTCGCTGCTTCCTACTATCCCATCCATTCTCTCCCTGCTTCAACACTGGTCCTGCCTCTACCACTTCATTCTCCACATTGTTCCACTTCCTGACATCCTAAGGCTAAAGAAATACATTCTAGCATCCCTATGATTCATGAGGTTTCAGCTTCCAGTTGTGCGCTTTTCCTATTTCAAAACTCTGAAGCATTCTTTTCCCTGTTTACTTTGTCAGTTCCTCTCAATAGTTTGAACATCGTTATCGTAATTCTCCCTAGTTCTCCTGTTCTCCAGAGTCATCAGGTTGAGTTCCATTAACCTTTCTTCATAGGACGTACCAAGTTCCGGACTAGTCTTGTTGCAAACCACTGCGCTTCCCCCAAAATTTTTTGATGTGCTGTCCAGGTGGACTCCATACTGGTGCTGCGTATGTTGAAAATATCGGTATTTTCCAGAATTCGTTACACGTCCCACCCAGCTGGGACGTGTAGAGACGGGTTACAATTCTGTAAATACTTAATGCTAAGAATTAGCCTCGTAACTCCAGGCTAATTATACATATAATCACTACATTATTATTACATGCATTTAGCAAGTTAGATATAGTCGTTAGCTCACTGTAGTATTTCGTTCCAAAATTAATTAAGCCGAGGTACCCTCAGCCCGCCAGTTTGAGTGCCCAGGGTAGGCTGAACCGACAGCGAGTCAGTCACAATTCAGCTGTGAGAAGGGATCCTCCCCTTTTTGTCCTTTGGGGGTGAATACATTCGTACACCATACGATCACCACGGGCAGAGACTCACTACCTGGAACAGGCAGTTGCGTGACTCACAGGTATTCTCAGGTAACCCCCGCCCCCACCACTACTACGTGAGTATTGGTGAATGCATTCAGGTGTACACATGTGTAGAGGTGGCACCCACGACCAGAGATTACCATATCAGCTGCTTGTCACAATCACAGTGCCTACTTGAGGGAAAAAAGGTCAGTACCCATTGATTGAATTACATTGGAAGAGAGCAGCCTTCACATTGAATTTACGACTAAACCAGGGACCAATAACCTGACTCAACCGTGACCCTACACACACTGTCTTAATTCCCCCCAACGTACTGCAATTTTTTGTCTGACATAGATGTCCACCATATAAAAAAAAATCTTTTTCTTTTTATATGGTGGGAGAGGCCAGTGCGTTGAAAAATAACTTAAGTTATTACTACGATTACCAATGAATTTCTGAATTATATTATATTTCTTCCGTAATAATTTGATGTTTAGTTTGGGGCTAAAACTGCCGGGTCACTGCACGGAGATGACCCGGGTCGTGACCCTTAGCGGCGAGCCTAAACGTACGTGGGGGTATAAAAATTTACTAGGAAAACATTTATGTGATAAAAACTGATATTGTTCCTAAATATATGGTATGCTCAAGTTACCATGGATGATTTTTTTCTTTTTACGTCTAAATTGAATCATGATAATTTTAGTAAATTAAGACCTACATTTTATTTTTTTTTATTTTTATTAACACATCGGCCGATTCCACCAAGGCAGGGTGGTCCGAAAAAGAAAAACTTTCATCATCATTCACTCCATCACTGTCTTGCCAGAAGGGTGCTTTACACTACAGTTATAAAACTGCAACATTTACACCTCTCCTTCAGAGTGCCGGCACTGTACTTCCCATCTCCAGAACTCAAGTCCGGCCTGCCGGTTTCCTGAATCCTTCATAAATGTTATTGCTCACACTCCAACAGCACGTCAAGTAAAAACCATATGCCTCCATTATCTCCTATCAAATACGCTCACACATGCTTGCTGGAAATCCAAGCCCTCGCACACAAAACTTCCTTTACCCCCCCTCCAACCTTTCCTAGGCCGACCCCTACCCCGCCTTCCTCCACTACAGATTTATACACTCGAAGTCACTCTGTCTCGTTCCATTCTTCTACATGTCCAAACCACCTCAACAACCCCTCCTCAGCTCTCTGGACAATCGTTTTGGTAATCCTGCACCTCCTCCTAATTTCCAAACTCCGAATTCTCTGCATTATATTCACACCACACATTGACCTCAGACATGACATCTCCACTGCCTCCAGCCTTCTCCTCGTTGCAACATTCATCACCCATGCTTCACACCCATATAAGAGCGTTGGTATAACTATACTCTCATACATTCCTCTTTACTTCCATGGACAAGGTTCTTTGTCTCCACAGCCTCCGAAGTGCTCCACTCACCCTTTTCCTCATCAATTCTATGATTCACCTCATCCTTCATAGACCCATCCGCCGACATGTCCACTCCCAAATATCTGAATACATTCACCACCTCCATACTCTCTCCCTCCAATCTGATATCCAATCTTTCGTCACCTATTCTTTTTGTTATTCTCATCACCTTACTCTTTCCTATATTCACTTTCAATTTTCTTCTTTTACACACCCTACCAAATTCATCCACCAACCTCTGCAGCTTCTCTTCAGAATCTCCCAAGCACAGTGTCATCAGCAAAAGCAACTGTGACAACTCCCACTTTGTATTTGCTTCTTTATCTTTTAGCCCAACACCTCTTGCCAAGACCCTCGCATTCACTTCTCTTACAACCCCATCTATAAATATATTGAACAACCACGGTGACATCACACATCCTTGTCTAAGGCCCACTTTTACTGGGAAATATCCCCTTCCCCCTA
>WNWK01044735.1:0-14988 GCA_009830355.1 Cherax destructor | reverse complement strand
TTTTTATGCTTTCCCCCTTTTGCTTTCAAGGATAACGTTCTTGTGTCCAGAGACTTTCGGGCACCACTCATTTTTTTTCACTGGAAAACTATGGTTCACTCGTTTTCCAAACCTATCCGCTGAGAAGTCCATTTCAAATATCTAAAAATAATAATTCTTCCATACCATCCTCCAGTCTGATACCCAAACTTCATTATCTTTTTTTTTTTATCGTCGTCACCCTGATAATCTTTTGTTGGCATATATAATCCAGTTACATTGAGGGAGTTCTTCCTACTTCCGGGGACCAAACCAATGCCATCCCAAGCCCCAACAGCCTAAACATTTAGAACGATCTCCAATAGTTGTTCTTTAAAACTTTGAAAGAATGAACCAACCCGACTGTACTCAGAATCAGACACCAACTTTCCTCTCTTGGGGGTTCATGAAAGGAAAAAGTGTGCAGAACTGTATTTCCACTTTTTTTCACTGCACACGTCTTTTTGTTTCCCACTTTTTTGATCAAAAATCTGCATTTGATATCCAAACAGAACCGTTATACCAGAACTAGCTAAATGAATATTGGGGTAGCCACCGCGGGATAGAGGATACCGTCAAAAAATATTTTATGTCCTAAACCCAAAGGGATCAAAGAAATGAACCAGGTTACCGAAGGGGGGATTTCCCCAGTCCCATCCCATTTAATGCTCTGATTAATGCTCTTTAAATGCTCTACCTTCCTCCCCTAAACATATAACTATAAGCTATGCTGATGACACAGATCCACAAACAGGGCATAAAAAGGGTATCCATTTTTAATGAAGAACGATTATGCCTCATAATATCTTTTTTAAAACAAAGATATTGAAAACAAACGACACCCCCCACCCACTGTTTGCGGGGTGAAAACATTAGCTACAAATTTTACATATATCTTGGAAAAATGTACCTTCAAACCACCACCCCCCACTAAAAAGAAAAAAAGGGTTTCCCAAATCCTTTGTTGTGGCTGCAACCCCAACTAGGGTTTAAAGTAGAATCGTGAGAATGATGTACAGCCTTGTTAGATCCTTAAGATTATGTGCTATGTTGATATTAGCTAGAGAAAGTTCTTGCCCCTTTGGGAGTTAATGCAAAAGAAGCCTCAGAATTATTTTTGGGCGTCCCAGAACTACAAAGGTTTTTTTGGTGCAGACTAAGATGGGATTATTGAGATTAACACTGTACTCAGTATTATAATGTTAAAAAATGAACCAGACACTGTCACCATGAATCTTACTTAATGTCTTGAATTAAATAAACGCAGATCTAAATGTATTGTGAAAACATGCAATTATATTAAGTTTTATAACCTGCATGAACTGTATCAGTGTAGACAACAAGAGCATTTCACCCCTCCATGGAAGATGTGTTCATTTAATATCACAATCCTGCAAGTCCCTCCCAAGAAGCTCATTGCTAGTAATCCCTTCCTTAAATCACTTGTTAAAGCAACTGGTAGTAATAAGTTATCACAAGTTATATACACTGATGGATCTAAACAGGGCTGCATCTGCTCTGGTTACCACCTCCCTTGTTAAGAACGATAATAAATTTGTTGAGTTAGACATAAGAATTAACAACTGGGCGTCTACACTGCAAATTGAAATGTTTGCAATCCTAATGGCGCTAAAGCTAACTTATGACACTGAGCTTGACTCTATCATCATTACTGATTCTTTATCATCACTGAAGGCTCATGACTCACATGATGACTTTAACAGCATGCTCATTGGAGAAGCCAGGTATAGATACTAAAAAATCCGGGAAAAGGGAATTAATATACAATTGCTATGGATCCCATCATACATTGGATTACTCCTTCATGATAAAGTTGATATGTTAGCGAAGAAGAGTAACCTGAATTAGAATGTAGAATATAACTTTGGTATATCTGTGTCTAGCATTAGGAATAATATTAGGGAGAAGTAAATAATGAAAATGAATATTATTGGAATGCAATTAGAAACCTGAGTAGATCTATAACCCACTATGATAACATGAACGTAGATAAGTATGTTTATGGAGTAACTTGCAATGTGAACAGACTGACTGATGTTGTAGTGGCCAGGCCTAGGCTTGGCTACAAGTTCTTCTGGCAGTTTGTGAGACACACAGATGATGATCAAAGCAAATGCAAATTATGTGGTCAGGCATATAGTCACTGTCTTGAACACTATGTGCTGAATTGTCCACTTATTGAGGAATACAGAGATAGACAGTGTAATAACCTATGTGACATGTCAAGATATCTTATTCATGAAAATAAGAGAACAGATATACTAAGCAAATTTCCTAAATTTGCTTGTAACAGGTAAGTGAACTGTAGATATAAATAAAAATGTACTCCTGTTAACCATTTTGGGGCCTAGTTCCTAGGCCTTTTGTGCATCCATATGCTCTTCCACAGGATGGATATGGGGTGCACAATAAAGTGACCACTTCGGTGGCAAAAATCTAAATCTCTTTCCTATGTTCACTTTCAATTTCCATATTTTACATGCTCTCCAACGTCTCTTCACAATCTCCCAAAAGCACAGTGTCATCAGCATAAAGCAACTGTGACAACTTCTGAGCACTTCTGTTACCACCCCATCTATAAATAGTGACGTCAGGCAACCATGTCTAAGGCCTACTTTTACTGGAAAATAATCTTCCTCTCTCCTACACACTCTAACCTGATTCTATCTCGTAAAAACTCTTAGCTACATCCGCCATATTGCTCCCTATCCATCCTATTTTATACCTTTTCCAAATCCATAAATGCAACGAAAACCTCTTTACCCTTATCTAAATACTGTTCACCTATATGTTTCACTGTAAACACTTGGCCTACACATCTCCTTCCATTAATAAAGCCTTCTTGTTTATCTGCGATCCTGCTTTCCGTCTTACTCTTAATTCTTTCAATAATAACTTGACAATACGAAAAAGAAACACATAAGCAGTGTAATGTGATCCTTTATTGACAACGTTTCGCCCACACAGTGGGCTTTATCACTACCTGGGTGAAAGGTACTGCAACATCCTCATACCTTCTTCAAAGTACATGCACTGTATTTTCCACTACCTGGAATCAAGATCAGCTAACCAGTTTCCTTCAGTCCCTTCATAAATGTTACTTTGCTTCCACTCCAAAAGCTCTTAAAACATGCAAACACAAGCCACTATGATGTCCAAGTCCCAAAAACACTCAAAACTTTCCTTATCCCCTCCCTCCAACTCTAATCATGGAATTCTCTGCATAATATTCATACCACAACTGGCCCTCATCTCCACTGCCTCGAACCCCCTTCTCACTGCGACATTTAAAACCCAAGTTTCAGACCAACATAACAGTGTTAGCATTAAATGTCGAGCAATTTAAAATGCTGGGAAAATCGAGCACATTATTTCTGAGGTTTGTTTCAAGAAAATCTAAAAGTTCTAAGTTGTATATAGTGGAGTCTACAGTCGGACACCAACTAATGTAAATATATATCTTTTGTATTTCCTTAGGAAGTAAAGTCAGAATTCAATAATGTAAAAGAAAATTCTCGTCAAAGCCAAAATATTATGTTTAAGTTAAATATTATTTAACTTTAAAATCTAAACATTCTGTATTATTTACATTTATATTTCTTATAATTTAAATCTGGTGTAAAAGAAATTCAAAGTTTTGAAATTTGTTTGACGAGCATATTTTTAAAATTTTGTCCCATGAATTTGTAACATTGGATATGCTGCTGTATCATCGTCTGCTGCCTTGCTGGGTACAGTGAGAGGCTACCTTGCTGGGTACAGTGAGAGGCTACCTTGCTGGGTACAGTGAGAGGCTACCTTGCTGGGTACAGTGAGAGGCTACCTTGCTGGGTACAGTGAGAGGCTACCTTGCTGGGTACAGTGAGAGGCTCCCTTGCTGGGTACAGTGAGAGGCTACCTTGCTGGGTACAGTGAGAGGCTACCTTGCTGGGTACAGTGAGAGGCTACCTTGCTGGGTACAGTGAGAGGCTACCTTGCTGGGTACAGTGAGAGGCTACCTTGCTGGGTACAGTGAGAGGCTGCCTTGCTGGGTACAGTGGGGGCTGCCTTGCTGGGTACAGTGAGAGGCTGCCTTGCTGGTACAGTGAGGGCTCCCTTGCCGGGTACAGTGAGGCTCCTTGCTGGGTACAGTGAGAGGCTACCTGGCTGGGTACAGTGAGAGGCTACCTGGCTGGGTACAGTGAGAGGCTGCCTTGCTGGGTACAGTGAGAGGCTACCTTGCTGGGTACAGTGAGAGGCTACCTTGCTGGGTACAGTGAGAGGCTACCTTGCTGGGTACAGTGAGAGGCTGCCTTGCTGGGTACAGTGAGAGGCTACCTTGCTGGGTACAGTGAGAGGCTACCTTGCTGGGTACAGTGAGAGGCTACCTTGCTGGGTACAGTGAGAGGCTACCTTGCTGGGTACAGTGAGAGGCTACCTTGCTGGCAGTGACACTTGCTGACAGGAGGGCCACCTTGCTGGGTACAGTGAGAGGCTACCTTGCTGGGTACAGTGAGAGGCATTGCGGACGAGCTCTGCTGGGTACAGTGAGAGGCTACCTTGCTGGGTACAGTGAGAGGCTACCTTGCTGGTACAGTGAGAGCTACCTTGCTGGGTACAGTGAGAGGCTACCTTGCTGGGTACAGTGAGAGGCTACCTTGCTGGGTACAGTGAGAGGCTACCTTGCTGGGTACAGTGAGAGGCTACCTTGCTGGGTACAGTGAGAGGCTACCTTGCTGGGTACAGTGAGAGGCTACCTTGCTGGGTACAGTGAGAGGCTACCTTGCTGGGTACAGTGAGAGGCTACCTTGCTGGGTACAGTGAGAGGCTACCTTGCTGGGTACAGTGAGAGGCTACCTTGCTGGGTACAGTGAGAGGCTACCTTGCTGGGTACAGTGAGAGGCTACCTTGCTGGGTACAGTGAGAGGCTCCCTTGCTGGGTACAGTGAGAGGCTCCCTTGCTGGGTACAGTGAGAGGCTACCTTGCTGGGTACAGTGAGAGGCTACCTTGCTGGGTACAGTGAGAGGCTACCTTGCTGGGTACAGTGAGAGGCTACCTTGCTGGGTACAGTGAGAGGCTACCTTGCTGGGTACAGTGAGAGGCTACCTTGCTGGGTACAGTGAGAGGCTCCTTGCTGGGTACAGTGAGAGGCTACCTTGCTGGTACAGTGAGAGGCTACCTTGCTGGGTACAGTGAGAGGCTACCTTGCTGGGTACAGTGAGAGGCTACCTTGCTGGGTACAGTGAGAGGCTACCTTGCTGGGTACAGTGAGAGGCTACCTTGCTGGGTACAGTGAGAGGCTACCTTGCTGGGTACAGTGAGAGGCTCCTTGCTGGGTACAGTGAGAGGCTACCTTGCTGGGTACAGTGAGAGGCTCCTTGCTGGGTACAGTGAGAGCTACCTTGCTGGGTACAGTGAGAGGCTACCTTGCTGGGTACAGTGAGAGGCTACCTTGCTGGGTACAGTGAGAGGCTACCTTGCTGGGTACAGTGAGAGGCTACCTTGCTGGGTACAGTGAGAGGCTACCTTGCTGGGTACAGTGAGAGGCTCCTTGCTGGGTACAGTGAGAGGCTACCTTGCTGGGTACAGTGAGAGGCTACCTTGCTGGGTACAGTGAGAGGCTACCTTGCTGGGTACAGTGAGAGGCTACCTTGCTGGGTACAGTGAGAGGCTACCTTGCTGGGTACAGTGAGAGGCTACCTTGCTGGGTACAGTGAGAGGCTCACCTTGCTGGGTACAGTGAGAGCTACCTTGCTGGGTACAGTGAGAGGCTACCTTGCTGGGTACAGTGAGAGGCTCCTTGCTGGGTACAGTGAGAGGCTACCTTGGCAGTGAGAGGCTACTTGCTGGGTACAGTGAGAGGCTACCTTGCTGGGACAGTGAGGCTACCTGCTGGACAGTGAGGGCTCCTTGCTGGTACAGTGAGAGGCCACTTGCGGGACAGTGAGAGGCTACTGCTGCGTGGGTACGACAGTGAGAGGCTACCTTGCTGGGTACAGTGAGAGGCTAGCCTTGCTGGGTACAGTGAGGGCTACCTTGCTGGGTACAGTGAGAGGCTACCTTGCTGGGTACAGTGAGAGGCTCCTTGCTGGGTACAGTGAGAGGCTACCTTGCTGGGTACAGTGAGAGGCCACCTTGCTGGGTACAGTGAGAGGCTACCTTGCTGGGTACAGTGAGAGGCTACCTTGCTGGGTACAGTGAGAGGCTACCTTGCTGGGCACAGTGAGAGGCTCCTTGCTGGGTACAGTGAGAGGCTACCTTGCTGGGTACAGTGAGAGGCTACCTTGCTGGGTACAGTGAGAGGCTACCTTGCTGGGTACAGTGAGAGGCTACCTTGCTGGGTACAGTGAGAGGCTACCTTTGGACGTGAGAGCATTTGGTACAGTGAGAGGCTCCTTGCTGGGTACAGTGAGAGGCTACCTTGCTGGGTACAGTGAGAGCTACCTTGCTGGGTACAGTGAGAGGCTACCTTGCTGGGTACAGTGAGAGGCTACCTTGTGGGTACAGTGAGAGGCTACCTTGCTGGGTACAGTGAGAGGCTACCTTGCTGGGTACAGTGAGAGGCTACCTTGCTGGGTACAGTGAGAGGCTACCTTGCTGGGTACAGTGAGAGGCTACCTTGCTGGGTACAGTGAGAGGCTACCTTGCTGGGTACAGTGAGAGGCTACTGCCAACTAAACTGTATTGAAGAATCTTAATTAAAATATTCATAACTAAGATTCACGTCAGTTAATAATATTTGTTATCAACAAGAAAAACTGCCTTTGCTAGAGAATTGGTCAGTTAAAGCACATGGTTGTGCCGGTTGTCTGCTTGTTCCGGCCATAAGTATAGCTGGCCCTCAACACTTCACTAGGGTATAATCAACTTCTTGAATCTGATTTCATTTGAATCTTAGAGGTTTTACACTATTTTTGGAAACGAATTTCAATAGGTTGCTTCTCAATCACTGAAATGTGACTAGCAGTTTACCCTGATCTTTTATCAGTTAAATCAATAAGTTGTTGATGTGCCATAAGAATTAAAATATAAAATTATAACTAATTTTGAGCTTGTGTAAAGCTGTGTATGGTTAAAAGGCTTATAGTGAAGTAGCTGTCCTGTATGAATTAATTTTAATGGTTCTAGCAAGGACAGCGTCTGTAAAGTACGACTTAGGAAACTCTCAATGTCAACAAAGATTGCAAAGCTTTGCTTCCTATTAAGTGATAAGAAATTATTACACATTTTTTAAAATTAATCAGAAATTTGCAATAAAAAACGATTATTAAGATTTCCTTTGACCTGTGAATCATTAAAAAAAAAAAAAAAACATTCTTTAGCTTCAAAGAAAAGCTAAATCGAGTCATTTGCTTTCCCCAGCAGTTCTTTTCAGGACATGACACTGTATTTCTAAAAAAAATGTATAGGTATCATCAAGTAACATTAGCAACATGACATTAAATTATTACTAAAAAACTCACTCAAAAAATGTGAGGCGGCCTCCGCGGTCAGCGATGTTCCACACACTGGCAACACCGCCAGCGTTGATGGTGCAGATGACAACAAGCATCACCATCCCCCCCAGCATCACCAGTGTTTGTAGCACGTCAGTGTAAACAACAGCTTTCACACCTCCCTGTGGGTTACTTATATTACCATCCTTCATAATATATCAGTGTATATAACGCATTTCGCATCTCTCTCAGGTCAGAATTATGTGTTGAACATTAACATATAAAAAGCAAGTAATCTTTGCTGATACATTTTGCGTAGATTAAATTACAATTTCCATCAGAATTCCGTATTTTCCACTTATTATTGTCATACTTACAATTGTAATGTAGAATGTACATATGAGGCCCATGCAGACCGTGGATACCCACGTAGCGAGGCCAGTGACTGTTGATAAGGCCAAAGTAGGAGCATATAGGCATATGCCCATGTAGACGAAGTTATTGAGCAGCATACACAAAGTTGCTAACGTCCTCAGCAGCCGCGATCCAAACCTCACTTGCATATACTGTAGTATATCCCAGACACTATATTCAGATGGGTATACACAGTACTCAGGAAAGATTCACAGCTCAGCAACTATATTCAGATGGGTATACACAGTACTCAGGAAAGATTCACAGTTCTTCTACTAAAAATATAGCATAAGACAAACTCAAAAATAATCATCGATGAGGCAACTGACCTCATTGATTGAGACGAGTTTGAGTTGGTAAAACGTTGGTATCATGACTTGACTCACGAAGAGACAACCCGGGAGGAAGCCCACTAGCGTCATTGTAAGTTGTGTGCCGAAGAAATACATCTCCGTTGGGTTACCTGAGTGAGGTATTAGTGTTAATAGGTTATGTAATATATCCCAAGGAGTGGAACCAGAAAAGTGAAGGTCGCCAGGGACATACTCTCACCCCAAGGGATGCTAACTATCCCGCAATTCCCCGCCTATGACGTGTCTGCCCGTCGGTATCGTCGGGGAATTCCTGGAAGGTTAACATCCTTGGGGTGAGAGTATGCCCCTGTCGACCCTTAATTTCTCAGTTTCCGTTCCTAGGGGTATCCTATAATATATAACTAACAGTAGGAAGCCCATTTAGTTATAGCTGCATGAGGGTACCGTACGGGTAAAGGTGCCCAAATTTAAGTGATTGGAACTAGTTTTAGGTCTAGACGGGGGGGGGGGAACGGGAATCTATCACCACTGAGATTCTAGTGACGCAAGATCCTCAGGGGTTCATACAATTTCTCAGAATATACTAGCGCAGGTGACTGCAACTTTCATACATATCAACATACACGAGTCTCCCAGGATAACCCAGGAGTGTCAGGGTTGGGGCTTGACGCTACGGAGGTCCTAGTAATGGCAGACATTTAGTGTCAATAATGTCATAATTATCTGTAGGTCATAAGAACATAAGAACATAGTTTGTGTTTATTTTTCCGGTGTGTCGGTATTTTATACGATTTATTTCCAACGTTTTCCAGTGCATTTATATCCATTCTGTAATACGGTGACCAAAACTGTGAAGCATAGTCTAAATGAGGCCTAACCAAAGATATATAGAGTTGAAGAACAACCTGAAGACTTCTATATTTATACTTCTAGATATGAAGCCAAGGATTCTGTTAGCTTTATTGCGAACACTTATGCACTGTTGTCTTGGTTTTAGATTACTACTAACCAGAACTCCTAAATCCTTCTCGCAATCACAAGTATTAAGATCTACATTATTCAGCTTATATGTGGCATGGTTATTGTCCTGCCCAACATTTAAGAACTTTGCATTTGTCTATATTAAACTGCATCTGCCACTTCCCCGACCACTGCATCAGTCTATTCAAATCATCCTGGAGTGCTCTAATGTCCTCATTAGAATGAATTGGACGGCCTATTTTGGTGTCATCAGCAAATTTGCTTATGTTGCTATTTATACTCTCATCTATGTCGTTTATGTAAATTGTAAACAACAGGGGCCCCAAAACTGACCCCTGTGGGACACCGCTTGAGACGAGCCCCCATTCTGATTTCTCCCCATTTATGCAAACTCTCTGCCGCCTATTTGTCAACCATGCCTCTAACCAGGAAAAAAATATCCTCCTATTCTGTGTGCCTTAAGTTTCCTCAACAGCCTCTGATGTGGAACTCTATCGAAAGCCTTACTGAAGTCCATATACACAATATCATATTCAATACCATGATCTATCTCCTCCTTAGTGAAGAAAGTTAATACATTCGTAACACAGGAACCCCCCTTTGTAAAACCGTGCTGAGATTCATTAATCAATTTATGCTTTTCAAGATGGCTACGAATTGCTTCGGCAATTATTGATTCCATGAATTTACCAACTATGGAGGTAAGGCTTATTGGTCTATAGTTCGAAGCTAACGACCTGTCACCTGCCTTGTAAATAGGTATTACATTTGTCATTTTCCACTTGTCTGGCACTATACCAGTTTGTAGTGATATATTGAAAAGATTAGCCAAAGGTTTGTAAGTTCCTCTTTACATTCCTTTAAAACTCTCGCAAACAGTTCACCAGGGCCTGGGGATTTGTTAGATTTTTATTTCTCTATTTGTCTGAGGACCATGTCACTAGTTACCCCAATCGTGCATAGTTTACTACCGTCCTGTTCTACATAATTTATTATTTCTGGATTTTTTCTAGTATCTTCCTGAGTTAAAACTGAGAGGAAGTAGGCATTAAGTTGTGGTCTATCTTAAGTTCTGGTCTATCTTAAGTTCTGGTCTATCTTAAGTTCTGGTCTATCTTAAGTTCTGGTCTATCTTAAGTTTGGTCTATCTTAAGTTCTAGTCTATCTTAATTACAAGCGTCTATCTTAAGTCTGGTCTATTTAAGTACTGTTACTTAAGTACTGGTCTATCTTAAGTACTGGTCTATCTTAGCTTCATCTTAATTGTTATTAAGTCTGGTCTATCTTAGTATGATCATCTAGTACGGTCTACTAACTGGTCTATCTTAAGCTGTCTATTTAAAATGTCTATTTAAGATGGTCTATCTTAAGTTCTGGTCTATCTAAGTCTGATTCTATCTTAGAGTTGGTCTATTTAGATTGGTCTATCTTAAGTTACTGGTCTATCTTAAGTACTGGTCTATCTTAAGTACTGGTCTATCTTAAGTACTGGTCTATCTTAATTGCTGGTCTATCTTAAGAAGTACTAGTCTATCTTAAGTACTGGTCTATCTTAAGTACTGGTCTATCTTAAGTTTATCTTAGGTCTATCTTAAGATGTCACTAGTCTACTTAAGTTTCTATCTGGTTCTATCTTAAGTACTGGTCTATTTATCTGGTCTTTAAGTACTGGTCTATCTTAAGTACTGGTCTATCTTAAGTACTGGTCTATCTTAAGGGTCTAGGTCTATCTTAAGTTCTGGTCTATCTTAAGTCTGGTCTATTTTAAGAGTTGGTCTATCTTAAGTTCTGGTCTATCTTAAGTTCTGGTCTATCTTAAGTACTGGTCTATCTTAAGTACTGGTCTATCTTAAGTACTGGTCTATCTTAAGTACTGGTCTATCTTAAGTACTGGTCTATCTTAAGTACGTTATCTTAAGGCGGTCTATCTTAATTAGCTGGTCTATCTTAAGTACTGGTCTATCTTAAGTCTGGTCTATCTTAAGTCTGGTCTATCTTAAGTACTGGTCTATCTTAAGTCTGGTCTATCTTAAGTACTGGTCTATCTTAAGTCTGGTCTATCTTAAGTACTGGTCTATCTTAAGTACTGGTCTATCTTAATTACTGGTCTATCTTAAGTACTGTCTATCTTAAGTACTGGTTCTATCTTAAGTACTGGTCTATCTTAACTGGTCTATCTTAAGTTGGACGGTCTATTTTAGAGTGTCATCTAGGTCTATTTTATAGTTTGTTCTATCTTAAGTCTGATCTAAGTACTGGTCTATCATTAAGTACTGGTCTATCTTAAGACTGGTCTATCTTAAGATACTGTGAACGTTGACTTAGATTCTGATCTATCTTAAGTTCTGGTCTATCTTAAGTACTGGTCTATCTTGAAAATATGCTATTTTAGTCTGGTCTTATTTAAGACTGGATCTATCTTAAGTTACTGAGTCTATCTTAAGTACTGGTCTATCTAATACCGGTCTATCTAAGTACTAGTCTATCTAAGTACTATCTATCTAAGGACTGGTCTATCTTAAGACTGTCTATCTTATAAGTGGTCTATCTTTAAGATGGTCTATCTTAATTGCTGGTTATTGTTCTGTCTATCTTAAGTAGGCTGGTCTATCTTAAGTACGACTGTCATCTTAAATATGGTTCTATCTTAAGTTACTGGTCTATCTTATACGTGTCTGATCTATTTAAGTTCTGGTCATCTAAGTACGTTATCTTAAGTACTGGTCTATTAACTTCATCTTAAGTCTGGTCTATCTAAGGGCTGGCTATTTTAATTTACTGGTCTATCTTAATTGTCTATCTAAGGTACTGTCTATCTTAAGTTTACTACGTCTGTCTATCTTAAGTACTGTCTATCTTAAGTACTGTCTATTTAAGACTGGTCTACTTAATTGGCTATCTTAAGTACTGGTCTATCTTAAGTTACTGGTCTATCTTAAGTACTGGTCTATCTTAAGTGGTTAACTGGTCTATCTTAAGTACTGGTCTATCTTAAGTTGGTCTATCTAGTCTGTCTATCTTAAGTCTGGTCTATCTTAAGTACTGGTCTATCTTAAGTTCTGGTCTATCTTAAGTACTGGTCTATCTTAAGTACTGGTCTATCTTAAGTACTGGTCTATCTTAAGTACTGGTCTATCTTAATTAGGCCGGTCTATCTTAAGTACTAGTCTATCTTAAGTACTGGTCTATCTTAAGGGCTGGTCTATCTTAAGGGCTGGTCTATCTTAAGAGTTGGTCTATTTTAAGAGTTGGTCTATCTTAAGTTCTGGTCTATCTTAAGTTCTGTTCTATCCTAAGTACTGGTCTATCTTAAGTACTGATGTATCTTAAGTACTGGTCTATCTTAAGTACTGGTCTATCTTAAGTACTGGTGAATCTTAAGTACTGGTCTATCTTAAGTACTGGTCTATCTTAAGTTCTGGTCTATCTTAAGTACTGGTCTATCTTAATTACTGGTCTATTTTAAGTACTTGTCTATCTTAATTAAGGGCCGGTCTATCTAAGTACTAGTCTATCTTAAGTACTGGTCTATCTTAAGTACTGGTCTATCTTAAGGGCTGGTCTATCTTAAGGGCTGGTCTATCTTAAGAGTTGGTCTATTTTAAGAGTTGGTCTATTATAAGTTCTGGTCTATCTTAAGTACTGGTCTATCTTAAGTACTGATGTATCTAAATACTGTTCTATCTTAATTACTGGTCTATCTTAAGCACTGATCTATCTTAAGTACTGGTCTTAATTACTGGTCTATCTTAAGTACTGGTCTATCTTAAGTACTGGTCTATCTAAAGTACTGATCTATCTTAAGTACTGGTCTATCTTAAGTACTGGTCTATCTCAAGTACTGGTCTATCTTAAGTACTGGTCTATCTTAAGTACTGATCTATCTTAAGTACTGGCCTATCTTAAGTACTGGTTTATCTTAAGTACTGGTATATCTTAAGTACTGGTCTATCTTAAGCGTTGGTCTATCTTAAGCGTTGGTCTATCTTAAGAGTTGGTCTATCTTAAATGGAAGTGTTTTTTTTATTCACTTTGGGTCGTGTAGGTCCAAATTTGCCGGGTTTTGTAGAACAATTATATCAAACTCAATTTTATTTGTGAGCACAAAATCAAAGATTTTTGTGGTGATTACAGAGAATTTAATATAGAATACAAAAGCAAAAACAAGCAAAAACAAAAAACATAAATATTGAAATTCTTATGTTTAGGTCATT
Organism: Cherax destructor; assembly: GCA_009830355.1. Lineage (NCBI taxonomy): Eukaryota > Metazoa > Arthropoda > Malacostraca > Decapoda > Parastacidae > Cherax > Cherax destructor. The sequence continues at coordinate 1,610 of WNWK01044735.1, read as the reverse complement.
CTTAATTTTCACTCATTTAGAGATTCTTAAATACTGTACAACTTTAAACCATTGCCCGAACATTGGTAGGTAGACTCTAATAATAATAATAATAATATTTTATTTACTACAAGTACATGTACATGGTATACAGGCTAGCTGACATCAGTGACATACTACTATATAGAAAGTCCCTTGTTATGCTGAGCATTTCGGGCAGATTAGGTCAGTGTCCTAGGATGCGACTCACACCAGTCGACTAACACCAGGGTACCCATTTTACTGATGGGGAACATAGACAACAGGTGTAAAGAAACACGCCCAATGTTTCTGCCCTGGCTGGGAATCGAACCCAGGCCCTCTCTTTGTTTTCCACTAAACTCTTAACATTCTTTTGTTAATAACGACTAATACCATCGACAAATGGTAAGTGCTTGTGCCCTTTGCTCATTATTATATAGACCATTTTTGTACTTGGTTTCCTTGCGATGGATTTAGAAAAAGTATTGTGATCAGTTTTAATATTTGAACACTCGTACATGTTACTCAGCACAAGTTTGATATTGTCAACTCGTGATACAACTTGTTCCAACTCGTTGGATTTTGAGCGTAGGTGTCAAATTCTACAGTACATCACTGATCTGATTTCCGTTCTGGGTTTGATTTAGGTTGAGGAATAATACCTACTCTTTATTAGTCGGGTGATAATCTTGTGATTAATAGGTCATCAATGAATCATGTTTTCTATTCTTAATGAAAACGAAGCTATGGAAAATTAAAATCTAATATTCCAAATATTATAAATATTGTTTTGTTAGTATAGTGACCTTGTTAGTTAAGCTCTAACACTAACCTATGATAGTTATTGCAGATACCCAGCCTCCGAGAAGAGAGAACGCCACTGGTATGGGAGACATTGATCTGCTTCCTAACAGGAAGTCTTGTGTGGTGCCTTTACCTCGGTTCCTGATGGCACTAATAACTCCAATGCCGACGGATGCCACCAGCATGAGGATGAAGATAGTGTAGTCCACAGGTGTGAATTTTGTTTCTATCAGCTCCTTTTCTGTTCCTACTTCATCCTTCTCCTCCATGTCCTGCATAACATCGTAATTATTGTCCTGCATAACATCGTAATTATTGTCCTGCATAACATCGTAATTATTGTCCTGCATAACATCTTAATTAATGTCCTACATAACATCTTAATTAATGTCCTGCATAACATCTTAATTAATGTCCTGCATAACATCTTAATTAATGTCCTGCATAACATCTTAATTATTGTCCTGCATAACATCGTAATTATTGTCCTGCATAACATCGTAATTATTGTCCTGCATAACATCTTAATTAATGTCCTGCATAACATCTTAATTAATGTTCTGCATAACATCATAATTAATGTCCTGCATAACATCATAATTAATGTCCTGCATAACATCTTAATTAATGTCCTGCATAACATCATAATTAATGTCCTGCATAACATCGTAATTAATGTCCTGCATAACATTATTCTTAACATGATTAATGTCCTGCATAACATCATAATTAATGTCCTGCATAACATCGTAATTAATGTCCTGCATAACATCATAATTAATGTCCTGCATAACATCTAATTAATG
>WNWK01044734.1:12500-14988 GCA_009830355.1 Cherax destructor | reverse complement strand
TTGATCAGTCACGAGGAGCCTTCTCCAATTTCAACTTCAATAACAAAAAAAAAAAGGGGACCAAGAAACCAAGTCCAAATGATATAAACGGGGAAAAATACCTAAGCATCAGGATCCTAACCAGCTAGAACAAATTAACTCGGGCTCGAGGTTTGCCCAAATTCCTTAAGGAAAAAAAGATGTAAATAGAAAGAGAGGCGCCCCCAGGCTATTCAAATTCACTAGTTTAATAAAATTCACCCTTTACTAGTGTTCTTGAAATGGGGGGTTGAAAAAAAACATTAAAATTTATAATTTTTACTATAGTATATTTCATGAAACAAATTTTTTATTCAATATCACAATAGATTACTATTTTCTTTGAACACATATATAATTCTTCTTCTTTTTAAAACCGTCGGCTTCCCACCGGAAAAGGGGGCCCAAAAAAAAAAATTTTCCCTTTTACATTTAGTAATATATACAGGAGAAGGGTTTGCCCGGCTTTTTTACCCCTTTACCCCGCAGGGTTTACGGGGGAAGAATTCTTTCCACTTATGGAGATAAGGGGAAAATAAGAACAAGAACTAGTAAAAAAAATAGAAAAAACCCAGGGGGGGTGTGTTTATACATATGCCAGAATGAGTGGACCTATGTAAGTAGAAGAAAAAGACATACCTGAAATCTTGCATGTTTATGAGACAGAAAAAAAAACACCACAATCCACCACTTAAAACAAAAAAAAAAAAAAAAAAATCTTGATGTTTATGGGCAAAAAAAACCAGCTCCCCATTTGGGTTTTGGTTTTGTTTCCCGTCAATTAGGTTTTTTTAGGGTGCTGCCCAACCTATATATATATATATATATATATATATATATATATATATATATATATATAATATATATATATATATAATAAATATATAAATATATAAATATTAATATATATATAAAATATAAAAATATATATATATATATAAATATATATATATATATAAAATATATATATATATAAATATATAAATATAAAATATATATAAATATATAAATATATATATAAAATATATAAATATATATAAATATATAAATATATATATATATATATGGTAGTAGGTTGGTAGACAGCAACCACCCAGGGAGGTACTACCAGCCTGCAGTGACTTGAAAAGAAACCTGAACTGTTTTCATGATGGTAGGATTTGTGTCTTTTCTCTAAAACACGCTGATAACAGGTATATCTAGCTACTTCTACTTACATTTAGGTCACACTACACAGGCATGCACATGCATATATATACATACACACATCTAGGTTTTTCTTCTTTTTCTTAATAGCTCTTGTTCTTTTATTTTCTCTATTGTCCATGGGGAAGTGGAAAAGAATCTTTCCTCCGTAAGCCATGCGTGTCGTATGACGGCTAAAATGCCGGGAGCAATGGGCTAGTAACCCCTTCTCCTGTACACATTTACTAAAAACGAATAAGAAAAGCTTTATAAAACTGGGATGTTTGAATGTGCGTGGATGTAGTGCGGATGATAAGAAAGAGATGATTGCTGATGTTATGAATGAAAAGAAGTTGGATGTCCTGGCCCTAAGCGAAACAAAGCTAAAGGGGTAGGCGAGTTTCAGTGGGGGAGAAATAAATGGGATTAAGTCAGGAGTATCTGAGAGAGTTAGAGCTAAGGAAGGGGTAGCAATAATGTTGAAGGATCAGTTATGGAAGGAGAAGAGGGAATATAAATGTGTAAATTCAAGGATTATGTGGATTAAAATAAAGGGTCGGATGCGAAAAGTGGGTCATAATAAGCGTGTATGCACCTGGAGAAGAAGGAGTGTAGAGGAGAGAGATTTTGGGAGATGTTAAGCGAATGTATAGGAACTTTTGAACCAAGTGAGAGGGGTAATTGTGGTAGGGGACCTAAATGCTAAAGTAGGAGAAACATGTAGAGAGGGTGTGGTAGGTAAGTTTGGGGTGCCAGGTGTAAATGATAATGGGAGCCCTTTGATTGAACTTTGTATAGAAAGGGGTTTAGTTATATGTAACACATATTTTAAGAAAAAGAGGATAAATAAGTATACAAGATATGATGTAGGGCGTAATGACAGTATTAGTTTGTTGGACTATGTATTGGTAGATAAAAAGACTTTTGAGTAGACTTCAGGATGTACATGTTTATAGAGGGGCCACAGATATATCAGATCACTTTTTAGTTATAGCTACAGTGGGAGTAAAAGGTAGATGGGATACAAGGAAAATAGAAGCAGTAAGTAAGAGAGAGGTGAAGGTTTATAAACTAAAAGAGGAGGCAGTTAGGGTAAGATATAAACAACTATTGGAGGATAGATGGGCTAGTGAGAGGTAGGCAATAGGGTCGAAGATGTATGGGGTAGATTTAAAAATGTAGTGTTAGAGTGTTCAGCAGAAGTTTGTGGTTATAGGCGAGTGGGTGCGGGAGGGAAGAAGAGTGATTGGTGGAATGATGATGTAAAGAGAGTAGTAAGGGAGAA
>WNWK01044734.1:0-7500 GCA_009830355.1 Cherax destructor | reverse complement strand
ACACTCAATCCTCTGTGTCTTCTACGACACTCAATCCTCTGTGTCTTCACACGACACTCAATCCTCTGTGTCTTCACACGACACTCAATCCTCTGTGTCTTCACACGACACTCAATCCTCTGTGTCTTCACACGACACTCAATCCTCTGTGTCTTCACCGACACTCAATCCTCTGTGTCTTCACACGACACTCAATCCTCTGTGTCTTCACACGACACTCAATCCTCTGTGTCTTCACACGACACTCAATCCTCTGTGTCTTTACACGACACTCAATCCTCTGTGTCTTCACACGACACTCAATTACTAGCTAATAGGAAATGAAGTCCAAGGTCTGTGTCAAGCAGCAGGAACAAAGTTCAGCAGGTATCAGATGAATACTGAGTAAGGCCACAGCAACTCTGAGGCCGTCAAAACTCAGTGGACTCTCACAGAGGGTGAACAGGGTAGTCACCAGTAGCTGTAGTCTGGTGAATTCAGTAAAGCCTATGTCACCAGCAGATGTTTTCTGTGAGAGACTGGTGAACACACTACCAGTCAAGCCGGCTCAGCAGTACACATTGGGTCTGATGACGTAACCCGGTGACTGCTGGCTGGCAGGATTACTACCTAAATTTCCGTTAGGTAGGAGGCCGAACACAGGCGAAGGCAAAGAATAACAGAGCGGCTACAAGAGGCCAATATATCTGAAATATGTAGGGAGGCACTGGTCAGAGAAATAGCAAACATCAAATTAAAACTAAAGGAATCTTACAGGAATCAAGAAACGCGAGAAGAACTAAAAGCCATAAATGAAATTGAAAGAAACCCAAAGTATTTCTTTTCTTATGCCAAAACAAAGTCGAGAACAACATCCAGTATTGGGTCCCTACTAAAAAGAGATGGGTCCTACACAGATGACAGCAAGGAAATGAGTGAGTTACTAAAGTCCCAGTATGACTGTTTAACAGCCTCCCAGCATACATAAGGGGAATTACCAATAGACCCTGGCTGTCTTCAAGAAGGAGCTGGACAGATACCTAAAATCAGTACCCAATCAGACGGGCTGATTGTGTACTGGTTCGTACGTTAGACTACGTGCAGCCAGTAGTAACAGCCTGGTTGATCTATCCCTCATCCACCAGGAGGTCTGGGGCGTTGACCCCGGAACACCCCCCAGGTACCTGTCTCTCTGGACTCGAGACGTGTGTGTACTCACCTATTTGTGGTTGCAGGGTCTATTCACAGCTCCTGGGCCCCGCCTCTTCGCTGCTCGCTACTAGGTCCACTCTCCCTTGCTACGTGTTGTACTCACCTATTTGTACTCACCTATTTGTGGTTGCAAGGGTCGAGACTCAGCTCCTGGCCCCGCCTCTTCACTGATCGCTACTGGGTCCCCTCTCTCCTTGCTCCGTGAGCTTTATCATACCTCGTCTTAAAGCTATGTATGGTTCCTGCCTCCACTACATCACTTGCCAGACTATTCCACTTCCTGACAACTCTGTGACTGAAGAATTACTTCCTAACATCCCTTTGACTCATCTGAGTCTTCAACTTCCAATTGTGACCCCTTGTTTCTGTGCCCCCTCTCTGGAACATCCTGTCTCTGTCTACCTTGTCTATTCCACGCAGTATTTTGTATGTCGTAATCATGTCTCCTAACCCTCCTGTCCTCCAATGTTGTCAGGCCGATTTCCCTTAACCTTTCTTCGTAGGACATAACCCTTAGCTCTGGAACTAACCTTGTTGCAAACCGTTGCACTTTCTGTAACTTCTTGACGTGCTTGACCAGGTATGGGTTCCAAACCTGTGCTGCATACTCTAGTATGGGCCTGACGTACACGGTGTACAGTGTCTTGAACGATTCCTTACTAAGGTATCGGAACGCTATTCTCAGGTTTGCCAGTCGTCCGTATGCTGCAGCAGTAATCCGGTTGATGTGTGCTTCCGGAGACGTGCTTGGTGTTATACTCACCCCAAGATCTTTCTCCTTGAGCGAGGTTTGCAGTCTTTGGCCACCTAGCCTATACTCTGTTCTTTGCCCTTCCCCGATCTTCATGACTTTACATTTGGCAGGGTTAAAGTCCTGCCTGATCCTCATCTCATTTAATTTTCCTCGTTAACTTCACTTCATCTGCGAACAGGGACACTTCTGAGTCTATCCCTTCCATCATGTCATTCACATATACCAAGAATAGCACTGGTCCTAGTACTGCCCCCTGTGGGACCCGCTCGTCACAGGCGCCCACTGTGATACCTCATCACGTACCATGACCCGTTGTTGCCTCCCTATCAGGTATTCTCTGATCCATTGCAGTGCCCTTCCTGTTATACACGCCTGATCCTCTAAGTTATGCACTAATCTCTTGTGAGGAACTATGTCGAAGGCCTTCTTGCAGTCCAAGAAAATGCAATCAACCCACCCCTCTCTCTCTCGTGTCTTACTTCTGTTACTTTATCATAGAACTCCAGAAGGTTTGTGACACAGGATTTACTTTCCATAAATCCCTGCTGGTTGTCGTTTATAATCTTGTGCCGTTCTAGGTGATCCATCATTCTCCTCCTGATAATCTTCTCCATGACTTTACACACTATACACGTAAGTGACACTGGTCTATAGTTTAGTGCCTCGTTTCTGTCTCCTTTCTTAAAAATGGAAACTACATTTGCCTTCTTCCATACCTCAGGTAGTTGCCCAGTTTCAAGGGATGTTTTGAATATTGCGGTTAGTGGCACACAGTGTGTGTGTGTGTATTTGTGTGTGTGTGTGTGTGTGTGTGTGTGTGTGTGTTTGTGTTTGTGTGTGTGTGTACAGAGTTTGATTCCATTAGCGCCGCACCATCTCATTCCACTGATTGGTAACGCTGTACACCATCAAACTGCTTCCTAACATCTCAGTGTCTCACGTGAGCGTTCAAGGAAGGGAAGGATAGCTGCAATTCCTCGCGTCAATTGCCCCTGGCGGAGATCAAGGCTCCAGTCATGGAAAAAAAAACTCCAGCTCTCTCTCTCTCTCTCTCTCTCTCTCTCTCTCTCTCTCTCTCTCTCTCTCTCTCTCTCTCTCTCTCTCTCTCTCTCTCTCTCTCTCTCTCTCTCTCTCTCTCTCTCTCTCTCCCCCCAGTCAACCTACCCTGGCCTCACCCCACGGTCAGCACCACCACCATGGCAGTTAATGTTGCAACACAGGTATCTATACTCAGGCTTAATGTAACCGCAGCGCAGATGATAGTATTGCATATGTATGTTGCAGAGTATGTGTTTCATGCGTGTTTGCGGTGCATGCATTGTATGTACATGCATACAAATACAGTACACAGTGCTGGGGCTCATCCCTGTGTTTGTTACTGTGTATGACAAATGGGGGAAACAAGTCAATAAGAAATGGATGAAGGAAGTTGATTATTATTATTATTATTATTATTATTATTATTATTATTATTATTGTTGTTATTATTATCATTATTTATTATTTATAAAGCATCTATTATTGGTAGTAGTATTAGTAGTATTTATAAAGTATCTATTATTATATATAAAGTATCTAGTATTATTATTATTGTTCTTATTATTATATTTTCATTATTTTTTAATTAGAGAAAGGCTAAACCAGTAGGGATCATAGAGCATGGAGATTTGGATGGTGTATGGGAGGGGTAATCGGTTTGATTCGAGGAAGGTAGCCCACTTCCTACCCTGACTGAATTTCAGGTTTCCTGTTACGTCATCCAACCCTTGTTGCCTCAGCAAATCCATCGAAAGATTGTTCCATTGTGATCCGCATTTGGGACCATAATTTTAATTCAACTGATATTTCTTCTCACACGTCTAATTTACTCTGTCTTTAAAACATAACAGTAAAATATTCTACTACTTGATTCGCCGGTACTCTCCCGGCCCGGATCTTTTCCAGATGGTGACCCGGCCTTGGCTCCCTGTCTTGGGAGTGTCTGGAGACCTATGTCTCCCATGGGAGGAGGTACAAGTACCTCCTCATCTTCGGGACCAACTGTCCCCAGGCCTAGCCCCATTCCCCACCCTCACGGGGCTCCTAGGGCGAAGCTAGGCCTCTGGTCTGCCATCTTCCCCGCCCCAGGGGCGCTCGTGGGAATGGCAATCTTATGATCTACAGGTGATAACAAGATCTAACACCTTCCCCGTCCTAGGAGAGCTCAAACTCGGCCTTCTTCTTGGTTCGCCGGTACTCTCCCGGCCCGGGCCTTTTCCAAGTGGTGGCCCGGCCTTGGCTCTCTTTCTTGGGAGTACCTCAGATTAATGTCTGCCATGGGAGGAGGTACAAGTACCTCCTCATCGTTGGGACTAACTGTCCCCAGGCCTAGCCACATTCCCCGCCCTCACGGGGCTCGTAGGGAGAAGCTAATGTTCTGCCAGCTTCCCCTCCCCAGGGAAGCTAATGGGAATAACAGTCTTGTGAGCTGTAGGTGGTACTCTGGCTCAGATACCTACCCTGCCCTAGAAGAGCTGGTGTTCAGTTCAGTTCAGACTCTCAGGTAAGGACCCACTAGGGGCGAGGGGAAAGTGGGGACAGAAGAAGAATAGCCGGTGAGAGGAAGAGCTGAAGTAGAAGAGAAAGAGTCAGGACTAAACCCAACAGTCTAAAAGAGTCAGGACTTAACCCAACAGTCTAACTATTACTACTGATTTCCGCTTTCCGTGGTGACACCACCACTTCTGCCTCTCAAAAAGTCACGAGTAAAAAAACACTTATATTATAACTTGGGAAATAATTAATCAATCGCATTAACTTTTAACTAAAAATTTGAAGTTCATTTATGCAATTTTGTAGTTTAATAAAAAATTATCGTTATTCGTATTTGTATAGAAAATTATATAAATCTATTGGAATGGTGAGTAAGTTGATATCGGTGCTGTTTTTATAATTTTAGAAATACATATATAGTAACTAAATGGATATAACTATGACCATAATTTTTAAAGGGGTGGACTGGTAAGCCAGCAGAAGGCCTCGGTCAGATGACCAAAAGTTCCAACGGCGGGTCATCATATAACTAAGACCCGGGTCAGGAAACACTTGTCCTGTTTCCTGACAAACCTTACCAAATCTAACGTAACCTAACCTAACCTAGACATACATGCACCGTGAAGTGTAGATATATATATATATCTATATATACCTTATCTTTGATATACCTTTGATGAGTTCCGAGAGTTTTTCTACTCCCAGAGCCCGGCCTTGGGCCAGGCTCGTCTAGTGCTTGCCTGTCAACCATGTTGACCCGCTGGTCCACATATCCATGGTACTGGGTGAAGATGCTTGTCCAGTTTCCTCTTGAGGACTTCTACACTTGCCACAGCAGTGTTTCTGGTATCTTCTGGTAAAACGAATAGTCTGGGGCCACGGATGTTGATACAGTGTTTTCTTACTGTGCCCACTTTTCATTGGGTTTGTTTTGCATTTTCTTCCATACCTCTCTTTAGATACCTGTCTTTATCTCTATGCTGAGAGTTTACCTTAATCTTGACTTTGGGTATTAAAGTGTTCTTGTTTGGTGATGAACAAGTGACATACAGCCTTTAATAACCCTCGTGTGTCGATACACTTTAAACCGAAATAACCAACCAACCTAATTCTTGCTAAATCATACGCAAACCTGGCCAAGGAATTGCGATAATAGTTTCCATGTGACGACCTATGAATACATCTTAAGATTACCCACAATTCTACAGTAAAGTTAGATCAGGTTAGGTAGGTTCGTCAGGAAACAGGACAAGTGTTTCCTGACGCGCGGGCCTTAGTCAAATGATGACCCGCAACTAATGCTTCTGGTCATCTGACCGAGGCCTTCCGCTGGCTTACCGGTTCACCCCTTTAAAAATCTGGATTATAATTATAATCATTTTATACACAATAATAGAACAGAATGGACTCATAGGTAAGGTCCCACTAGGGATGAGGGAAAAGTGGGGATAGTTGAAGAATAGATGAACACAACAGAAGGGATTCACAGGTAAGGACCCACTAGGGGCGTAAAAAAGAATTGATGTTAACTGCATTAGAAACTTATGTCCCACTCTGCACACTTCCTGCCGCGGTCATTGAGACGTATAGGGGGCTGGGGTTTTGAAATACGGGGATTCCTTTCACGGACCTCACAGCAATCGAAATACAACTAGTTATAAGAAGGAACGAAAGGGTACGGAGGAAGAGAAGGGACTGAATGGTGGGAAAAGAAGAGGTTGGTTAAGAGGGGTGGGTGAGAGTTGAGGATGGGGTGGAGGGAGCTGAAGCGAGTGACAGCTCGTGCATGATTACATTAGCAAGTCAAGTGGCAACACAGCAGCAGCATCAACAACAGCAGTAACAGCAGTGGCAGTAGACAGCAAGTTTTATGACGTCAGCATCACCACCTGGTAATAAAATAGACCGAAATGTGAATTACCGGAGAATATGAGGATGGTGGTGGTAGTGGCGGGGGTAGTTGAGGGGGGGTAAGTGGTGTGTTGAGGGAGGGGAGGGGGTCTAGGGGGAAGGGAGAGAGTTAAGGGGCAAAAAGGAGGAATGGGAAGACTGGAGAGGAGGAACGGAGGTAAAGAGGAGGAATAAAGGAATGGGTACTGGAGAAAAAGGAGAGAGGTAAGGGGGATGAAGGAGGGAGGGAACTGGAGAGATGAAAAAGGCACAAGAGGGAGGACGGAAGAAGAGGTAAGGAAGAGAGGTAGAATTGTGGAAGGAGGAAAGCGAGAGAAGGGAGGTATGAGGGGAGGGAGAGAGAAAATATGAGAAGGGTGAAGAGAAAGGTTGTATGTGAGAAAATGCGGATCTACTATGAAACTAATGAAGGTTAAGTTTCAGGGCCCCTAATTCCGGGGATGGGGGGGGGCGGCTCCAGAAGCGACTTTAGTCCACAATGCTTAAAAATTCTGGGTCTACTGTATGAGAAGGGGCTCCCATAACAGTTTAAGCTACAGATCCCCAAAAAATGTAGGTCCGCCACTGTATGTGAAAAAATACTTATTCCTATTTGCTCTTTCTTTTGTACTTATGAAGCAGAGTTGTTCTAGTGTTCCTAGCGTGCCGTCTACAGTCAACCTAGTGATATTTTTTTTTTCAATTTCCCAGTGGTTGTAGCACATACATTACCTCCTCTCGGATAATTCCAGCTGCCTCCCATTCTACTTGTTAATAAATAATGCCTAGTTTCCTCTCCATATTACTTTTTCATAGTAGTAATTGCTCTGAGTCTTCCTGTCCATTATGCTAAAACTTTTCCTTATAGATTTCCCTGTGTTGGGCATTTTCCGTCTTTAGTGGATTTTGTCGTAATTCCTATTTCTTAACTTTATAAAATGTCTTTGTAGTTTTTTTTCTATTTTATCCACAGAATTTTGGATTTCCCGGAGCGCGGGATGCCCTTTGTGGTTCACTGAATTTCTTTAATTATCATCAGTATCTTCTTCTTCTTCGCTTGGAATTTCGCTATATATATATATATATATATATATATATATATATATATATATATATATATATATATATATATA
>WNWK01044733.1:0-14988 GCA_009830355.1 Cherax destructor | reverse complement strand
TATGTAATTTATTAAGAAAGGTGTCTGTCCACTCATCGATACCCTTGGCATTTGGGAATTCTGTAGCCCAGTCAACTGTGTCTAGCTCTGTTGTGAAGTTATTTATTGAAGCTTGGTCATGGAGTCGGAATGAAACTTTGGTGTATTCTAGGGGCGGTTTACTAATGTTTGTTAAGAGGAAGGTGGGGTAGTGGTCTGTGGTGCTGTCTGTTTTATCCCCGATTTAAGGGGGGCTAGGATATTGGTCCATATATGGTCGATTATGGTTGCACTCGTATCGGTAAGTCTAGTTGGTTTGGTTATTGTTGGTATGAGAAGTGTGTTGTTCATATTGTTGATGAAATCGGTTACTGGCTGGTCATCTGGTAGGCCAAGGTTGATGTTGAAGTCTCCAGCTAAGATAAGATGGTGTTTGTTCAATTGGTTGTTTGTTATTTGCGTTTTTAGTTGATCGCTAAAAGTTGGGATGTTTGTATGAGGCATCCGGTAAATGGCCCCGATGGTTATGGGAGTCTTAAGGTTTTGTGCAGTAAATTTAGCAAAAATATATTCTCCATATTCATCATTATAGCAATTGGTGTCACAGCAGGATATTTCATTAGAGTAATAGATTGCAATACCTCCCCGCTTGATGTGGTCTGCAGTTGTGTATTGCTGTGTATCCTGGCAGCAAGTAGATATCTATTGTATCCTGCTTAAGCCAGGTTTCAGTAAGGACAATACATGTGAAGGTTGTTTTTAGGGAACCAAGGAGGGCAAGGAGGTCATCATAGTGTTTGCTTAAGGATCGGACATTGTAGTTAAGAACTGTTATACTTTTAGTAGTGTTTAGGACAGTGTGGGCTTGTGATGCTGTGTAGTAGAGGCAGTTATTTTCTAGTAAATTTTGAATAGGTGTTCGATTAAATAGGTTTAGATCAGGGTCGACGTGATCATTCATCATTTAGGTTAAATAGTGATTTTGTTATATCATGTATAGTGTGGTGAGTTATAGTACTGATATCTGTTGTAAGGGGATGTTTTGGTAAGTATATAACTAATGCACATTGGTCAAATAGAGTATAGTAACAAATAAACATAGTGGTCTTGGTATTGAGTATGTATTAAGCTAGTATGAAAATAAAAAAAATAGATATAAACTAAAGAGATATAATTATCAAAAACAATGTAGCACCAATGAGTTTGGTATTGGTTATGTATTAAGCTAGAATGAAATAAAGTACAGTAAAAATTACAAATTTAGTTAATCTATTAATTTTAAGTTACAAAATTGAGTAGCACCAATGAGTTTGGTGTTGGTTATTTAATAAGCTAGAAGGTAATTAGATATAAACTAATAAGATAAAATTACTTATAACAATGTAGCACCAATGAGTTTGGTAATGGTTATGTATTAGGCTAGAATGAAATAAAGTACAGTAAAAATTACAAATATAGATAAACTACTAAGTTTAAATTACAAAATTGTGAAGTATCAATGAGTTTGGTGTTGGTTATTCAATAAGGCCTCACCTTGATTACGCAGCTCAGTTCTGGTCTCCATATTACAGAATGGACATAAATTCGTTAGAAAACATTCAGCGTAGAATGACTAAATTAATACATAGCATTAGAAATCTTCCTTGTGAAGAAAGATTGAAGACCCTTAAATTACATTCACTTGTAAGACGAAGAATGAGGGGAGACATGATCGAGGTATACAAGTGGAAAATGGGTATTAACAAAGGGGATATAAATAAGGTCTTGAGGATATCTCTCCAAGAGAGAACCCGCAATAATGGATTCAAATTAGATAAGTTTAGATTTAGAAAGGATAGGAAAGTATTGGTTTGGAAATAGGGTAGTTGATGAGTGGAACAGTCTGCCTAGTAGGGTTATTGAAGCTAGGACCTTGGGTAGTTTCAAATTTAGGTTGGATAAATTCATGAGTGAGAGGGGTTGGATTTGAGTGGGACTCGCACATGAGTAAATAGAATTATCAAAGCTTATTTCTTGGGTAGCATTGAAAATTGGGCTGAGCAAATATTCTGTTAGTGGGATGGATTGTGAAGGACTTGCCTAGTATGGGCTAACAGGCCTGCTGTAGTGTTCCTCCTTTCTTATGTTTTTAATTCCCAAAATGCATGGTGGGAGGCTGTTGAACAGTCTTGGGCCCCTGACACGTATGGTGTTTTCTCTTAGTGTACCAATGGCTTCCCTACTTTTCATTGGGGGTATTTTGCATCGCCTGTCCAGTCTTTTACTTTCCTAGGGAGTGATTTCTGATTTGGTGTGCCAAGGAACTTCTCATAGGAAATTTTCACAGACAGCATTACTGTGTCATGTCTGCGTCACAGGCCACTATCTGTGACCCATATGTTCTTTATCACATCTCCAGTAACCTTCACAGTAAATATATCCTCACCTCCCTCAAAGCCATAGTCTATGAACTCCATTTTAGTCGTAATGAAAGACTGTAAATGAATAAAGAGAAGGATGAACGGGGGTTTGAACCGTGATCCTGGAACATTACACAGCAGTGCCATCTGTGGAGCTTTCCTATTAGAAGCTCTGCAGCTCAGTGGTATAATGGTGGACCTGCCAGTCTCAAGACCGTGGTTCAAGCTCCATCCCCGGCCATATTCTCTTTATTCACTTACAGTCGTTCATTACGACCGCGGGCGACAATGACACCTTGAGCCATCTATAGTAGTCTACAGGTTTGAACCATCTACAGTAGTCTACAGATCTGGACCATTTACAGTAGTCTACAGTAGTCTACAGGTTTGAACCATCTACAGTAGTCTACAGGTCTGGACCATCTACAGTATTCTACAGGTCTGGACCATCTACAGTAGTCTACAGATCTGGACCATTTACAGTAGTCTAGAGGACTGAACCATCTACAGGTCTGGACCATCTACAGGATTGAACCATCTACAGTTGTCATATATACCATATGTATTATACTTGTGTAGTATATGAACTAATTGTACTATACTTGTGTAGTTTTGAACTAATTGTACTATACTTGTGTAGTATATGATGTAAGACCAGCCTTTAGATTTAAGATCCCTTGAATCTTATGACGTCACAATACCCGCTCATGTGAGAGGCGTCCACCCGGGCATTGTCCTCACTCCCGCTATAGACCTACGACTGAAAGGAGGTGGCTGGGTTACTATTCCTCTCTCACGTAATATACCTACTTCACCATCCATCCGTGAGTTTACTTCAACCATATTTGCTCTCCCAATACCCACGTGACACAGTATTCTACAGGTCTGGACCATCTACAGTTGTGGGGAATTGTGAGAGAAGTCTATCTGGGACACCGCCACTAGCAATAAACAAACTCCCAGGGAGATGACCGACTCGTATAAATTTTACCGCAGTCATTCCCTTTAAGGTATGTGAGAACTTTACCCGCTCCTGGCCGCACCGAGGGGGTACCTTCAATATTCTCGTTAGCCCACTGCACTCTAGACCAGTATAAATAAATTTGAGAAGATCATTTATTATAGCTATATTACGTTAAATTTAAGTGGACTGTATAGGTTGTTGAACAACTGATCACACGGAGAAGAGATAGAGAACAGACAGTTAAATTATTATGACCAACACTCACCTAATTAACAGCATCATAGCGGTGTATCGTAGATCGTTGACCTAGCTAAAGTACATCTACTGTGCGTAACAATATCATTGGCCAATAACAAAGTCGACAACAGAGTACTTAGCTTTAGATGAGGGAGTCGTTCCGTTGTTGGCGTCCTCCTGCGATCTGATTCGATCGCGATGGTATTAGCTGTCTCGTCGAGTCAAGGAAGGTTAATTTCCGTGCACTCTTATACGCCCACGAGACCGAGCGTTCGTTAACATGTGGTTGGTCGGGGTAGCGAATCAGATCCTCGCACTAATCCGACCGTTTGTACTGTTTATACGTATAACTTTACATATTACGTGTATCCTGGCTTAATGCCCCACTAGTTTATACACATTCACAGTCTCGATACTTGAATTTCGAGTAGATAACTTGCGATATGTTAGTTCATTTCAATCACATCCAATATGGCGGTCGGGGTATGGCGTACCCAAGCCAGACCCGGTCGATACAATCAACCCCTGATTATTTACAACTCGGTTTCACTATATTCACCATTTCCCACAGTTCATCGAATATATTACAGTCTCTTCTAAGATGAACTCCCCAACATCAGGGTTACGACTTTATCCTGCCGTATGGTCATTTCACTCAGTTCAAATAGGCCTATGACCGCGTCACTCGCCGGCGGCCCACCTTATTTCACAATTATTGTCCTATTACTGGACCTCCTGGACCGATTGTCCCACTTGATATTCCCCCCGTCACTGGATATTCCTCCACATTACGAAAGGAGGTAATTAAATCCGATTTGGTGGGCGGAATCTCCAAATTCGACAGGCCATCCCATCACCTGATCGGGTCGGTAGGCCCCCAGTTCACTCTCTGCCTATTCCCCTCTATGCCGCCTCCCTGCCCAGCTGCCCAGGCATCTCGCGCATGCGTGTGAATTCGTTGGTTCTTTTCAGTTAATGTTAAGCCAACAACAACACAGCAATGATATCTATTCATATTGGAAAGTTTATCAATTACAACTTTCGGAAAATACCAATATTTTCCACAACAGTAGTCTACAGGACTGAACCATCTACAGTAGTCTACAGGACTGAACCATCTACAGATAACCTGCTGGTAGTTCACTTGAAGTATGTTTTGTGGGGGTCAACGCTCTCACGCCCCGCTCCCAGCCTCCTGGTGTATCAAGGTGTGATCATCCAGGCTGTTACTGCCAGCAGCATGCAGTCCAACGTACGACCCACAGCTCCGTTGTTCAGGAACTGACATAAGAAGGAAGAAAAGAACACTACAGTAGGCCTACTGGCCCATGCTAGGTACGTAGGTACAATTTACGCCAACCCACACCTACTCCTGAATTCGTCCAACCTATATGGCACTCCCTATACAGGCAAAGGCAAAGAATACCAGAGCGGCTACAAGAGGCCAATATATCTGAAATACGTAGGGAGACACTGGTCAGAGAAATAGCAAACATCGAACTAAAACTAAAGGAATCTTACAGAAATCAAGAAACGCGGGAAGAACTAAAAGCCATAAATGAAATTGAAAGAAACCCAAAGTATTTCTTTTCTTATGCCAAATCAAAGTCAAGAACAACATCCAGTATTGGGCCCCTACTTAAACGGGATGGGTCCTACACAGATGACAGCAAGGAAATGAGTGAGCTACTAAAGTCCCAGTATGACTCAGTTTTTAGCGAGCCGCTAACCAGACTGAAAGTCGAAGACCTAAATGAATTTTTTATGAAAGTGCCACAGAACTTGGTAGACGCAAACCTGTCTGACATTACCCTGACGCCAAATGACTTCGAAAAGGCGATAAATGACATGCCCATGCACTCCGCTCCAGGCCCTGACTCATGGAACTCCGTGTTCATCAAGAACTGCAAGAAGTCTCTATCACGTGCTTTTGACATCCTATGGAGAGGGAGCATGGACACTGGGGTCGTCCCGCAGTTACTAAAAACAATAGACATAGCCCCACTCCACAAAGGGGGCAGTAAAACAATAGCAAAGAACTACAGACCAATAGCGCTAACGTCCCATATCATAAAAATCTTTGAAAGGGTTCTAAGAAGCAAGATCGCCACTCATCTACATACCCATCAATTACACAACCCAGGGCAACATGGGTTTAGAGCAGGTCGCTCCTGTCTGTCCCAACTACTGGACCACTACGACAAGGTCCTGGATGCTCTAGAAGATAAACAGAATGCAGATGTTATATACACAGACTTTGCAAAAGCCTTTGACAAGTGTGACCATGATGTAATAGCACACAAAATGCGTGACAAAGGAATAACAGGAAAGGTTGGGAACGCTTGAAGTTCCTAAACCTGTACTCCCTAGAACGCAGGCGGGAGAGATACATTATTATATACACGTGGAAAATTCTCGAGGGATTAGTACCAAACTTGCACACGAGAGTCACTCCCTACGAAAGCAAAAGACTCGGCAGGCGATGTAACATCCCCCCAATGAAAAGCAGGGGTGCCACTAGCACGTTGAGAGACAACACAATAAGTGTCAGGGGCCCAAAACTGTTCAACTGCCTCCCAGCATACATCAGGGGGATTACCAACAAACCCCTGGCTGTCTTCAAGCAGGCACTGGACAAGCACCTAAAGTCGGTACCTGACCAGCCAGGCTGTGGTTCGTACGTTGGACTGCGTGCGGCCAGCAGTAACAGCCTGGTTGATCAGGCTCTGATCCAACATGAGGCCTGGTCACAGACCGGGCCGCAGGGGCGTTGACCCCTGGAACTCTCTCCACGTATACTCCAGGTATGGATCTATAATTTCCTAACAAGTAGAACACAAAGTAGTAGTCAACAGAGTAAAGTCTGAGGCAGCTACAGTGAAAAGCTCTGTTCCACAAGGCACATTACTCGCCTCCATCTTGTTCCTCATCGTCATATCGGACATAGACAGGGATATAAGCCACAGTGCCGTGTCTTCCTTTGGAGATTACACCCGAATCTGTATGACAGTGTCCACCATTGAAAACACTGCAAGACTCCAAGCAGACATCAACCAAATCTTTAAATGGGCTGCAGAAAACAATATGAAGTTCAATGATGAGAAGTTTCAATTACTCCGATATGGAAAACGTGAGGAAATTAAAATCTCATCGGAGTATAAAACAAATTCCAACCACACAATAGAGCGAAAAACTAATGTCAAAGACCTGGGAGTGATCATGTCAGAGGATCTCACACTGTAGCAATCGCATCTGCTAGAAAAATGACAGGATGGATAATGAGAACCTTCAAAACCAGGGATGCCAAGCCCATGTTGACACTTTTTAGGTCGCTTGTTCTATCTAGGCTGGAATATTGCTGCCCACTAACTGCACCTTTCAAGGCAGGTGAAATTGCTGACCTAGAAAATGTGCAGAGAACCTTCACGGCACGCATAACTGCGATAAACCACCTTAATTACTGGGAACACTTGAAGTTCCTAAACCTGTACTCCCTAGAACGCAGGCGGGAGAGATACATTATTATATACACTTGGAAAATTCTAGAGGGATTAGTACCAAACTTGCACACGAGAATCACTCCCTACGAAAGCAAAAGACTCGGCAGACGATGTAACATCCCCTCAATGAAAAGCAGGGGTGCCACTAGCACGTTGAGAGACAACACAATAAGTGTCAGGGGCCCAAGACTGTTCAACTGCCTCCCAGCAAACATAAGGGGAATTTTTTTTATATTTTATTTAAAAACATTAGTAATACATATACAATAAACAAACGTGCCAACAGGCATAACACTTACAAAGACATAACATCAGAAATATGAACTGAAGCTCATGACTGTACAGGAGCCAGTAAATCAAAATGACAAATCGTGCATCCAAGAAACTATTAAAAATAGCTCAAAATAAGGAACACTTAACAAAGTGAACATGAATAATGACAAAAGGCTAATAAACCAAAAACATCTGTACACATGACAGACGAAAAAACAGAAAAAAAACACATACTCCCCCCACCCCATACCCTCATGATCAAACCCCAGTACCCTCATAGCACATAGCTCATCACATATACAAACTTACAATAAACAAAGCAATCTTGTCAAGGGCTACCAAGATACAATGTCCGCGAATCAAGAAAACCAAATCTCATAAGTTTACACAAAATCGTCCAAGCACCAACATATACTTGCCACATAAATCTAAACATAAACCCATGACCTCTGGTACTGTGGAAAATATTGGGTATTTTCCTGAAATGTTATACTCGATAGCCTTTCTAATGTGTGTAGTGATACCGCTCTTGTGGGGAGCCGCTGCAGGACACAATACGGCACCACCTCAGGGGCCCCTTACAATAACAACAAACAGTACGGCGATGGCCCAGCATGGCGTGTGGTCTCTCTTACACAGATACATTCGTGATGCAGATTACATGGTAAGCTTAAATATGTCGCCAGTAGCTATAGCTTTTCTGAGGACATATGCACCTTACATCACCTGTCCTGCAGCAGCAGTCATTAGATGTATTTTCTTCTGTTGCAGACATGTACCATGGAATTTGTGTTCAATAAAGCCTAGGAATAAGGCCTGTGTTTTTATCACAACAATTTATTGAACACAAATATCCTGGGCTACCTGGTGGCGATTCTGAGCTAGACTACACCGCAACATGGAGCGTTTACTGAAACCAGAGAGGCTAGATTCTGACCCCAGTGTATCAACGGCTGCTCAGGAATGGAAGCACTGGTTTAAGACTTTCGAAAACTTCTTGAGAGCCTTTCCTCAGGAAGATCTAGATAAACTAAGCCTGCTCATCAACTTTGTGTCACCTAAAATCTATGAGGTTATTTCTGAGTGTAATACCTATGAAGAGGCTATCAATGCCCTCAAGTCTCAGTATATTAAGCCCACAAATGAAATCTTTGCACGATATCGTCTTGCAACTCGCCGCCAGCAGATTGGTGAATCCTTAGAGGAATACTTTCAAGCATTGAAAATATTAGGTAAGGACTGTAACTTCCGAGCGGTGACAGCTTCTCAGTATTGTGAAGAGTCCATCAGGGATGCTTTTATCAGTGGCCTGCAATCACCAATAATAAGGCAGCGTTTATTGGAGAATAAAACTCTGGACTTAGCCACTACCCTTGACCAGGCAAGAGCATTAGATTCAGCCCAGAAGAATTCTGAAGTGTACAGTACTACCCAGCCTTCTCGAGTGGTAAGTGCTGTAACTCCCGACCAAGACTCTTTTAATGAAGTTACCGTGGAACCTGCTTCAGTGACAGCAGCTGCAGGCACAAAGTGTTTCTTTGTGGTTTTTCAAGACATCCACGTCCAAAGTGTCCGGCTCGTGAAGCAATGTGCCATCAATGCCATAAGAAAGGTCACTTTGCTAAAGTATGTCGTGCTAATACATCAACAAGAGCTAGTGCTTCTACGCATTCCGACCAGGCGACTCTAGCAACAGTGACTTCTGCGGCTGCTCCAAATTCACTGTCAAAGGCAGTTGTGAAAGTGTTCATCAAAGGAACAGAAGTAGATGGTCTGATTGACAGTGGCAGCTCAGAGAGTTTCATCAACCTTGACGTAGTTAAACGCCACTCCTTGACGGTACATCACTCATCAGGTACCGTTTCCATGGCATCAACATCTCTCTATTCAGACGTTAGGGTTTTGTAAGGTAAACCTTAGAGTTAATAGCAGGGATTATCAAGATGTACATTTAGCTGTTCTGCCACAACTGTGCTCTGATGTGATCCTTGGTCAGGACTTTCAGAAGCGTCATGGTAGTGTTACCTTAACATATGGAGGTGAACTGCCTCCTCTCGTTGTCTGTGGTCTTAGCACTTTAAGGGTAGACCCACCAAAGCTGTTTGCGAATCTTACTGCGGATTGTCATCCTATATCAGCTAAGTCACGCCGCTATTCTTATGAAGATAGGATGTTCATTGAGAAAGAAACTCAGAGGCTGCTGAAGGAGGGTATTATAGAACCAAGTAATTCTCCGTGGCGTGCACAGGTCGTTGTTGTCAAGGATGATTATAGGAAACGGAGGCTGGCTATCGACTATTCTGAGACAATCAACAAATTTACACTTCTTGATGGGTACCCTCTACCTCGAATTGATGATACAGTGAACAAAATTGCTCAGTACTATGTGTTTAGCACAATTGATCTACGAAGTGCCTATGATCAAGTCCCTATAAGGAATGAAGATAAACCATACACAGCGTTTCAGGCTAGTGACGGCCTCTATCAGTTTACCAGAGTCCCTTTTGGGGTTACCAATGGGGTAGCCTGTTTCCAACGAATTATGGATTCACTCATTCAGGAAGAGCAACTTATGGGAACTTATGCATATTTAGATAATGTTACCATTTGTGGCAAGACCCAGGAGGAACATGATGCAAACCTTGATAAGTTTTTGGAAGCTGCCAAGAAGAAAAATATCAGTTACAATGAAGAAAAGTGCACTTTTTCCACTAAAAGGCTTAACATCCTTGGTTATGTGGTGGAAGGAGGTGCAATATCCCCAGACCCTGAAAGACTTCGACCTCTACGGAACTTCCAATGCACCAAGACAAAAAGTCACTCCGAAGAACTCTTGGTCTTTTTGCTTATTACTCACAGTGGATCTACAACTATTCAAGTAAAGTTCGCCCACTGAGTGCTACCACGATATTTCCTGTGACAAAGGAAGCAGAAACTGCTTTCTATACTCTCAAACAGGACATTGAAAGCTCAGTAGTTCAGGCCATTGATGAGTCCCTACCATTCGAGGTGGAAACGGATGCATCTGAAGTTGCCATTGCTGCAGTCCTATCTCAGGCAGGACGTCCCGTAGCTTTCTTTTCAAGAACTTTTCAAGGATCAGAGAAGTGCTATGCTGCTGTAGAAAAGGAAGCCCAGGCCATAATAGAAGCAGTTCGCCACTGGAGGCATTATTTAACAGGCAGACATTTCACTGTAAGGACTGACCAACGGTCCGTGATGTATATGTTTGACAAGAAGCACAAAAGTAAGATCAAGAATGACAAGATATTACGCTGGAGGATGGAACTATCGTGTTATAACTTTGATATTCTGTATCGACCGGGTGAAGAAAACATTTCACCTGATGCATTCTCTAGGTCCCACTGTGGAGCAGCATGTCATGATTTGCAATCACTCTCAGAGCTCCACAAGGCCTTGTGTCACCCAGGAGTTACACGCCTGTATCATTTTGTTAAATCTAAGAATATGCCCTACTCAGTGGAAGAGGTGCGACAAGTGATCAGATCATGCAGAGTATGTGCAGAGTGCAAGCCAAACTTTCACCAGCCAGAGAAAACTCATCTCATAAAAGCCACCCAGCCTTTCGAGAGACTGAATATAGATTTCAAAGGACCTCTACCAAGCATAAACCAGAATAGGTATTTCCTTAACATAGTAGATGAATATTCTAGGTTTCCTTTTGTGTTCCCCTGTGCAAATATGACTGCTTCAACTGTCATCAATTGTCTTTCCCAGTTATTCGCTATTTTTGGTATGCCGGCCTATATCCATTCAGACAGGGGATCCTCGTTCATGAGTTTTTGGCTAACAAAGGGATTGCTTGCAGCAGAACAACAAGCTACAACCCTCAAGGCAATGGTCAAGTGGAGCGGTTCAATGGTACTATATGGAAGTCAGTTACAATGACACTGAAATCTCGCAATCTACCGGTTCAACACTGGCAGACTGTCTTACCTGATGCCCTTCACTCTATTAGATCATTGCTGTGCACAGCTACTAATGCTACCCCTCATGAGAGACTCTTCAACTATTCACGTCGTTCCTCTATGGGAGCCTCCATGCCCACCTGGTTATGTCACCCTGGACCCATTCTCCTGAAGAGTCACCGTAGGATGAACAAGACGGATCCTTTAGTGGAAGAGGTAGAGCTCCTACAAGCTAATCCGCATTATGCCCACATTCGCTACCAAAATGGTGAAGAGACTACTGTATCTACAAGACACTTAGCCCCAGTTGAAACCAAAGTTAGTGCGGAATCTCAAGATACACCAATAGATGTTGTGAAAGATGCTTCGGTTTCTCCAGGGAAGCCTTTTCAGGCTACCCCTATTGAAATAGAGGACGCCGCTCCAGCAGATAGTCAAACCCCACTAGAAAATACCGAACCCGGTGAAGAGGCTCAAGGGCTACGAAGGTCTGGACGTACACGTCACCCACCTAACCGTTTAGAGTATTACTGTATCTGATATTTTAGAAGGGGGAGATTGTAGTGATACCGCTCTTGTGGGGAGCCGCTGCAGGACACAATACGGCACCACCTCAGGGGCCCCTTACAATAACAACAAACAGTACGGCGATGGCCCAGCATGGCGTGTGGTCTCTCTTACACAGATACATTCGTGATGCAGATTACATGGTAAGCTTAAATATGTCGCCAGTAGCTATAGCTTTTCTGAGGACATATGCACCTTACATCACCTGTCCTGCAGCAGCAGTCATTAGATGTATTTTCTTCTGTTGCAGACATGTACCATGGAATTTGTGTTCAATAAAGCCTAGGAATAAGGCCTGTGTTTTTATCACAACTTAATGTGTGGCTGTTGGTTCGTATTTTACTTGAGATCAAAACAGAACCATACCGACGGTCGCGTGGGTACACGGAGCTGGGTCAAGTGAAGTCGCCCAGCTTGTCTGTCTCATGGGATAAGCGGAAGAAGGTAGAACGATGGGAGAGTTCTGGTTATAAAGGAGACGGGAATCGGCGTTTACAACGACCAAATCGCGGTTAATGGTCTCTCGTCACAATAGTGAATGTTGTGAATATTCGCCGGGCATAATGTGGGACATTAAGTCCAAGAAACTACAATAATAGAGTGATAATGTGTTAAATAGTGACCGACGCCGCCATTACGGGTTTTTGATGGAGGAAATGTGCGTCGGTTTGATCAGTGTTCATCGTACACAATTATTAATGGATTAACTTCTAATGAGGGTAAATTAGTGGGACATTAAACCGTCCTGTGAATAGTGTTTAAAGTTTTACGCATAAACTGTAATAAAGGGAAATAGCGAGAGGAGATGAATCGCTACTCCCGATCAACCACATGTTAATTAAACGCCCGGTCCCGTGGGTGTAAGAGAGTTCAAGGAATCAATCTTCTCTTGACTCATCGGGACAACCACCAACATCATCGTCTTGCCGGAAGAATAATCTACCGAGCAGGACCACGAGATCCGTCGAAGAATAGCGACAAGAATGCTGTTTCTTCCCCACTGTAAGTACTCTTATTATCTTAGCAACCGTCTGGCCAGTAGGTATGTTGATATTAAGTGTCTACGGTGGGAATAATGAAGGTCTCCAGTGAACACCCAAGACACGGATAAAGGGTGAGTGATATTACCAAATTGTACTCTCTCCTCCTCCTCCATCACTAATAAGATATCTTGACATGTCACATAGGTTATTATACTGTCTATCTCTATATTCCTCAATAAGTGGACAATTCAGCACATAGTGTTCAAGACAGTGACCATATGCCTGATCACATAATTTGCATTTAGTTTGATCATCATCTGTGTATCTCCCAAACTGCCAGAAGTACTTGTAGCCAAGCCGAAGCCTGGCCACTACAACATCAGTCAGTCTGTTCACATTGCAAGTTGCTCCATAAACATACTTATCTACATTCATGTTATCATAGTGGGTTATAGATCTACTCAGGCTTCTAACTGCATTCCTATAGCTATCATTTTCATTATTTATTTCTCTCCTAATATTATTCCTAATGCTAGACACAGATATACCAAAGTTATATTCTACATTCTCCTTATGGGTGCTCTTCTTGGCTAACATATCAACTTTATCATGAAGGAGTAATCCAATGTGTGACGGAATCCATAGCAAATGTACTTTAATTCCTTTGTCCCGGATTTTTAGTATCTATACCTGGCTTCTCCAATGAGCATGCTGTTAGAGTCATTATAGGAGTCAAGAGCCTTCAATGGTGAAGGTAGGATACATCTTATTCTAAGCAAATTTCCTAAATTTGCTTGTAACAGATAAGTGAACTGTAGATATAAATCCAAATTAATTTCCATGAACGTGCCTATCTGTGCTCATGAT
Organism: Cherax destructor; assembly: GCA_009830355.1. Taxonomy (NCBI): domain Eukaryota; kingdom Metazoa; phylum Arthropoda; class Malacostraca; order Decapoda; family Parastacidae; genus Cherax; species Cherax destructor. The sequence goes on along the minus strand of WNWK01044733.1, from coordinate 1,290 downwards.
AATGCGAGCACAGATGGGCATGTTTGTGGAGCAACTTGCAATGTGAACAGACTGACTGATGTTGTAGTGGCCAGGCTTAGGCTTGGCTACAGGTACTTCTGACAGTTTGGGAGACAGATGATCAAACTAAATGCAAATTATGTGATCAGGCATATGGTCACTGTCGTGAACACTATGTGCTTAATTGTGCACTTATTGAGGAATATAGAGATAGACAATATAATAACCTATGTGACATGTCAAGATATCTTATTCATGAAATAAGATACCTGCTTGTAACAGATAATTGAAATGTAGATATAAACCCAAATGTACAATTGTTAACCCCTTTGGGGCCTAGTGCCTAGGCCTTTTGTGTATCCATATGCTCTTGCGCTACCGTCCACAGGATGGATATGGGGTGCACAATAAACTAGCCACTTCGGTGGCAAAATCTAAAAAAAAATCCTCCTCCCCAATCAGTCAGATATTAACCCATACAGTCCACTTAAAATTAACAATACCGTAACTATTGATGTTACCCATTCTTAATAAACTGGTCAAGGATAGATGTGGATTTAGAGTGAGAATATCGAAGGGACCCCTTGGATGCGACCAGGAGTGGGTCAAGTTTTCTCACACGCCTCAACGGGGGTAACCGCGGTAAAATTATACTAGTCGGTCCACTCCCCGGGAGATTATTTTGTGGTAAGTGGCGGTGAAGCCCAGACAGGTAATCTCTTAATTCCCCACAGGTACACAAAATCCAAATATTGTACAAACATATTGCTTACTGATCGGTAAAACAAAACACCATTCCACACATACTGCAGAACACCGTTCAAAACAAAACATTGACACTCTTTTGACTACCGCCCACAGAATGGGTATGGGGTATAATAAAGATATCAAACAACTACCTCAAAGATATTCCTACATACACAACACCCCCATCAGCAAACTAAAGAATTTACATGGTACATTAACATCCTACCAATTATCCAAAGTCCACTAAGCCAAAATTAAACAAAACTAACATCAAATTACAAACATATGGCTTAAAATTAAATAAATAAACACTAACCAAAATTTACATAAATTAGTGACACAGGCAAAAACACAGAATTACATAAAAGGCCAATGCATGGAAGTACCACCATGGCACATAGGCCTACACATTCACAAAACCACCTCAACAGTACCTAAAAAAAAATATTTCCCTTCTATGTTCATACCACCACCCATCTCAAACACCACACACCTTCTTTATTGCAGATCCATCAAAACCAGTAGATCCACACATACCAAAAA
>WNWK01044732.1:0-14989 GCA_009830355.1 Cherax destructor | reverse complement strand
AGTTTTGGTCACCGTATTACAGAATGGATATAAATGCTCTGGAAAACGTACAAAGGAGGATGACTAAGTTGATTTCATGTATCAGAAATCTTCCCTATGAGGATAGACTGAGGGCCCTGAATCTGCACTCTCTAGAAAGGCGTAGAATTAGGGGGGATATGATTGAGGTGTATAAATGGAAAACAGGAATAAATAAAGGGGATGTAAATAGCGTGCTAAAAATATCTTGTATTGACAGGACTCGCAGCAATGGCTTTAAGTTGGATAAATTCAGATTCAGGAAGGATATAGGAAAGCATTGGTTTGGTAATAGAGTTGTGGATGAGTGGAACGAACTCCCGAGTACAGTTATAGAGGCTAAAACGTTGTGTAGTTTTAAAAATAGGCTAGATAAATATATGAGTGGGTGTGAGTTGGTCCTGACTAGCTTGTACTACTAGGTCAGATGCCGTGCTCTTTCCTTAAGTGAATGTAACCTGACCTGGCTGGGTCGGGGCTTTGGCTTAAGCCGGTGAGAGACTTGGACCTGCCTCGCATGGGCCAGTAGGCATGCTGCAGTATTCCCTCTTTCTTATGTTCTTATGTTCTTATTTCATCTTCACCCTTCTATCTCTATGCCTCCCTCCTCTCCCATCTATGCCTATCCTTTTATCCCTGTGCCCCTCTCCCCTTTTTATCACTTTCCATCCTGTCTCTTCTATCTCTATGCCCTTTTCCTGTTTCTGATATCACTGTGCCTTCTCTACACATCTCCCTTTTCTCCCTTCTATCCCTATGATGTCCTCCTCTCCAGGACTGGACACGAAGCCACTGTAAACAAAGCCAAAGCTCAAGAAAGAAAATACCAGCACAGTGACAAACATAGTTTGCTTTAGCAAACATTACGGGTCTATAGATAAATGGTTCAGAGAACCGACAAGTTGATGAATTAGACACATGTGCAACACTTGGGTATCTTTATTGAGGAAACGTTTCGCCATACAGTGGCTTCATCAATCCATACAAAGGATAATGGTGAAAAACAGGAGGAGTTTGAGGTAATCAGTCCCTCAGCCTGGAGTTGGTGTAGTGAGTCCATCAATTTTGAAAAGAATACAATATATACACGAAGTGGCTTATATACTGTAGACAGGTGAGGTGCACCAGTCGTAGGTGGTATCACAGTGGACAAATCCACATGTGGAAGAAGGTCATAACTAAAGGTTAGGCAAGTGAAGAATTCCCTGTATTAAGATCCCAAGATGTTGCTGTGTCTGACAGGATTGTAGATGAAGGGTTCAGAGAACCGTACATATGCTGTATTCTTTTCAAGATTGATGGACTGATTACATCGAATCCAGGCTGAGGGACTGATTACCTCAAACTCCTCCTGTTCTTCACCATTCTCCTTTGTATGGACTGATGAAGCCACTGTGTAACGAAACGTTTCCTCATTAAAGATACCCAAGTGTTGCGCATGTGTCTAATTTATCATTACAGGTCCATAGAAAAGTATCAACAAAAAAGTTGATAATCAGCAGTTTCATCGAGTCTATTGCAATGTTTGTTGCTTTTACGGAACCCCGTAAAATGAAATGTGGGTTCCTGGGTACACTCAGATGCAACCAGAAAAACAGACAAGATAAGTGGAAGATTGAACTGTATCTCGGAGTCCTACTGAGTTGCTGAGTATTACTAATGGTGTAGTCGAAGCTCTGGTGGTTAAAACTGAAACTCATAATCTAGTTATTATAACTTTGTATAAACCACCAGATGCAACTTCCTAACAGTTCGAATATCAACTTGAAGGCCTTTCAATCCCAGCCACAATTACACAATTCATTGGAGACTTCAATTTAAGACACCTAAAATAGTACAATGTAGCAGAAAGGATCAAATTTACCTTATTCAAGAAAATAACAGAGCCGACCAGGTCATCGACCTTATATTCACTACTGATGAAGACCTGGCATAGAACATTATAGTTTTGACATTAAGCTCACACCACAACCCAATTGAGGTTCAGATATGCATACCCACTGGACATAACAAAAACACTCATATATGAGGGTATGTAGGTTCAACAAGTTTAACTTGAACACCAAGAACATCAACTGGGAGATAATGAATTGTGAAATTGCTAAAATTCACTGGGAAGACAACGATAAACGATGACCTAAACCCATATATAGAAAATATGAGCTCGCTGGTACTAGAAGTATGCTCCAGACACGCATTGCTACGAAGGAGAAGATGCGGTTAGAAAGGGAAAGACGTGCCCGCTGTAGATAAAAACGACGGAAAACAAGAGCTTCTCAAAGGAAGCAGACAATCTGATGAATGAAAATCAACAATGGCTGGAGAATTATAAAACCACGAGCTCAAATAAAATCCATCATACAGAGTCCAGGAGAGACAGAGGCACCAAAAGCCATAAATGAAATTCAGAAATATCCAAAATAATTTGTCTCATTGCAAAATCCAGGTCAAAAACTACAAGCCTCGGTATGCCTCAGTGTTCGGGAACCACTAATCGGCCTGAAGACTAACGACACAAATGAATTCATGACTGAGACTCAGAATGCTGCAGACATCTTCCTAATATCTGATGTAATTACACTTGTCTTCGAAGCCATTGAAGCCGACTCGTGGAACTCAATCTTCACCAAGAACTGTAAGAAACCCTTATAACTTGGCTTAAGTATTCTATGGATAAGAAACCTCGACACTGGAGTCATCGCAGACTCGTTATAAACCACTGATATTGCCCAACTCCACAAAGATGGAAGAAAAGCAATTGCCAAAAAATATAGACCAATAACCCTAGCATCTCATCCCACATTATCAAGGTTTTTAAAGGGTTTCCAGAAGCAAAACTATCAGTTACATTACAAACTATCAGTTACATTACATTTGTGCAAATTAGGTCGACATGGGTTAGGAACAGGTCGCTCCTGCCTTTCGCAATTATTGAACCACTACGATGTGGTCTTGGATGCGCTTGTAGACAAGCAAAATGCATATGTAGTATGAACTGACTTAGCAAGTGCGACCACGGAGTAATTGCGCACAGAATGCACGCAAAAGGAATAACTGGGAAGGTAGTCAGATGGATATTTACTATCTTAACAAATTGAACCCCAAGGCATGATACTCGCCCCACTTATCTTTCTCAATCTCATCTCTGACGATACTAGAATTTGTATGTGAGTTGCGGAAAATGATAGGTTGGATAACTATAACCTTCCAGATCAATCATTCTCTCTAGGCTGGAATATTGCTGTGCACTAAAGACCTCCTTTAAGGAAAGTAAAATTATTGAACTGGAACACGTACAAAGAACCTTCTCAGTTCATATAAACTCAGTCAAGCATCTAAATTGCTGGGATCGCTTGAAGCCCATGCAACTGTACTCCCGAGAACGAAGGCGAGAAAGATACATAATCTACACCTGAAAGATACTGGAGGGATTGATCCTAAACCTTCACACCAAAATTACTACTTAGGAACACGAGAGTTTTGGCAGACAGTGCAGCATACCTACAATGAAAAGCAAGGGAGCAATGAGTATACTGAGACCTCAGTAAGTGTCAGGTGACCACGACTATTCAACATCCTCCCTTCGTGCATAAGGGGGATTACAAACAAACCCTTAGCTGGTTTAAGAGGTAACTACAGATTCTTCAGGAGCTGATCAGCCAGGTTATGGTGCATAAGTTGAACTGAAGGCGGAGGGCACTAACAGCTTGATCGACCGGACCGCGGGGGAGGTGACCTCCGGAAACCACTCCAGATAAACTTTAAGTAAACTCCCTTCTATTACTATGCCTTCCTCTTCCTTCTATCCCTATGCCTCCCTCTTCCCTCTATCCTTATGCCTCCCTCCCTTTCCTTCTATCCCTATGCCTCTCTCTTCCTTCTATCCCTATGCCTCCACCTTCCTTCTATCTCTATGTGTTCCTCCTCTTCCTTCAATCATCATGACTCTCTCCTCTTCTTTCTATCCTCATGACTCTCTCCTCTCCCTTCTATGTCTATTCCTCCCTCCCTCTCCTCTTCTTTCTATCCTCATGACTCTCTCCTCTCCCTTCTATGTCTATCCCTCCCTCCCTCTCCTCTTCTTCGCTACCTTCCTCCGCCCGGCTGCCTACATTATACCTCGTACCTTCACGGTAACAATAGTCTCAGTCACTAAGGTAAGTCGTCTGGAAGTAATGGAATATTGGCGTGACACACACGCTCAATGTGTCACCATTTACGGCCAGTTTAGCCAGGAACCACGGGAAGATTGTATTCACCTAACTCTGTTTATGGCGATCGAACCATAGCTCCTGACACCACCTGATACATTATTCTTGTTGGTTAGTTAAATTTAAATGCTATCGACTACACTAATGCCATTAAGGCTGCAGGTAAACTGTTTAATCCCTATAAATAGGCATAGAGGTAAATACTGAGCGAACATACAGAGATACACGCCTCTGTTTGTATATTGTATATCCTGTGCGCAATACTTTTATTCCCAGTCTCTAATTTCAACTCTAATTATTAAATTCTATACTATAATATTATATTTCCAACAGTGTCTTCTATAATATTATATTTCCAACAGTGTCTTCTATAATACTATATTTCCAACAGTGTCTTCTATAATACTATATTTCCAACAGTGTCTTCTGTAATACTATATTTCCAACAGTGTCTTCTATAATATAATATTCCAAACAGTTTCCGAACATATGTTCTCTCAAAATTTTCTCCCACTAATTATATTTTAAACAACTTCTTCTATAATATGTTATTTAAAATAGTTTTCTGTTTATTTCAATTCCAAAAGTTTTCCAAATAATATTTTACTTCCAGAATTATCACCTCCAATTAATAATTCCAGTATTTTTTTCTCTTTTAATGATGTAATTCCAAAAATATATTCCCCACTAACTTTTTCAACATTTATTTCTCTTATTTTGAAATAATAACTTATTTTATCCTTAATAATGTGACATTAATTATAAGAATGATCTCATAATTAATATACACGACTCCAGAGGAGTTGTGACCAGCTGTATACCGCCAGGGTATATGTCCATTTCCTGGGTATAAACATACCCATCACCCGGGTATGAAGAGTCTGTAGTCACGTGATTCGAACAGAATAGTGAAGAATTGGACACGTGTCTAATTCTCCATCTTTACGTAATGTATAACATTCATGTATATCAAACAAGGTCACCATTTTGTCGGTCAAATTCACAGTTTTTTTTCAGTGGCCACTGATTACGTAGTGCATTGGTGATATTTTGTATAAAAAAATGCTCTATATATAATGTAAGTGGTGGGTAATTCCGGGATTTGTTCTGAAACCGGATGAGTATTATTCCTGGTCAGTCAGAGTGACTCATGAAATCGTAATGACACGATTGCAAACAAACCATACCACGGGTGGGGTTAGAACCCGCGGTCAGAGAGTCTCAAAATTCCAGACCGTCGCGTAAGCCACTGGGCCAGCTAGCTTCAATAAGATTAGATTTTGCCACCGAAGTGGCTAGTTTATTGTGCACCCCATATCCATCCTGTGGACGGTAGCGCAAGAGCATATGGATACACAAAAGGCCTAGGCACTAGGCCCCAAAGGGGTTAACAATTGTACATTTGGGTTCATATCTACATTTCAATTATCTGTTACAAGCAGGTACCTTATTTCATGAATAAGATATCTTGACATGTCACATAGGTTATTATATTGTCTATCTCTATATTCCTCAATAAGTGCACAATTAAGCACATAGTGTTCACGACAGTGACCATATGCCTGATCACATAATTTGCATTTAGTTTGATCATCATCTGTCTCCCAAACTGTCAGAAGTACCTGTAGCCAAGCCTAAGCCTGGCCACTACAACATCAGTCAGTCTGCTCACATTGCAAGTTGCTCCACAAACATGTCCATCTGTGCTCGCATTATCATGAACACAGATAGGCACGTTCATGGAAATTAATTTGGATTTATATCTACAGTTCACTTATCTGTTACAAGCAAATTTAGGAAATTTGCTTAGAATAAGTGGTATCTTACCTTCACTAATAAGATATCTTGACATGTCACATAGGTTATTATACTGTCTATCTCTATATTCCTCAATAAGTGGACAATTCAGCACATAGCTTCAATAAGATTCATCCAACTAGGTATATTTCTACACCATAGGAAGGTTAACATAGGCACCACTGTGTCCACAAATGAAAAGATTTCACAGACGAATCTCCCACTAGCATGGCCGTGACGAACTCTAGCTCAAGTCCCCTCAAAGGCTTCGAGGGGACTTGAGCTAGCGGGAGATTCGTCTGTACGCATTGAACAGTAAATAGGAAAAAAAATATAGACTATAGTGTAAATTCTAGAGTGCCGGTGGAGCAACCGTTACGGTGGGAATAGGCCTGGAGACCAGCGAATTATTGCCAGATACATCCAAATTCGGAGGTGAAAATTAACAAACATATATTGAACTAACTAAGTAATATAGCGAGTGGCAAGGATATATATGTGCAGTGACACAGTGAACCAAATCTGTAGTAAGAGAAATAGTAATAAATCCCCAGTATAGCTTAAAAGATATGGTATAGCATATGGAAATATACTACAAGGATTGGCACTAGTGAAAATTGCCAGAGGTCCTGAGAAGCAGAAATAACAGATAAGTAAATTCTATAGTTATAAGAAACAAAAACAAGTGATGGTGGCACTGAGGTGCAGGGAATCACAGTATACATAATTGGAGTATAAAACCATGTGAAGTGTCTTTCTCGCTGCCACTACTAAGCGTGGAAGTTTTTGCCATGGAAGTGTAGGGAAACTACCGGAAGCATAGGTATCGTGTGAAATAAAGCAATGACCACAGTATTAGTTCAGTGAAAAGAAAGGTATCTGGAATAAATATAGTGTATATCCTTGTAATAACCAGTGTACAGCAGTGATAAACTATTAGGTATAAAATAAAGTAAATTAAATCCAATAGTAGTGTGGCAGTGCGGGTGACCACTTGCCCTGGAGTGGTCAATGTGACAAGCGACTTTTATAGATCCGGTTACCACTTATAACGAATAGACTAGGATATCAGGACAGAATAAGAAAGACCTAGTGAACCCAATTGGCAGTAGAAAACACAAGGATAGTGATCTAAGAAAATGAAAGTGGTCTAAAACGGCCTCCCCGGTGGGTGGGTTATACTCGCACCCATTTTCTCGGGGTGGTGGAAGACTACGCCCACGAGATAAACAAGAAAGAATAAACACAAGAAATGATGAAGATTTGCAGCACACTATACCACGTAGGTCTTTTTTACCAAAACTTACTGAAATATTTTTCCAACACATCGGAGTCAAAACTCTGGGAAACTCAACGATAATTTGGGGAAATCACATTTTTTAAATTAACATGATATACATGACAGAGTAGACACCTTTCATCCAACACTTGAAAGACGTCCAGCAACACTGACGTCCAACAACACTGACGTCCAGCAACACTGACGTCCAGCAACACTGACGTCCAACAACACTGACGTCCAGCAACACCGACATCTCTCACTCACACATTTGCTTCTCAGATTGTGACCCACAACAATCCACTAACAATCACGTCTATGTTTTTTATGTTAGGTGAGCAGGTCAGCAATACAAAGTTAGCTTAATATCTTAATAATCATGACGGGCCCCATCTTAGGGACAATTAAGCATTAGAGGCACATAATGGGTTCAGCAAGAAGGACGTAAAGTTTTGATAACTAAGCAAGTTACTGGTAATGAACTACTTGAAAAAATAATGATCTTTTAACGATAGTAATGAGTTGTTTACAGTGACATGATTCACTCACTAAATAACATTACACTGTGGCTCATTTATAATACGCCATATTTAGCAAGGTATTGTGGAATTTAGACAGGTTTAAGTTTTTAGGGTTATTTGCAGCAGGGGAAAGTCAGGATATTTTTCCAGAATGGCTGAAATGCCCCTATTTATAAAATACTTGAAATAAACAGTTTAGTGATGACATAACACTAAAGTCAGGACGTTAGTGCATGATGCTGTGTACACAAGGTTGTTGAACTATTAATTCTGAGCAGAGCGTTGTAGTCTCCGGCTGTGGTCTCCGGCGTGGTCTCCGGCTGGGTCTCCCCGGGTGTGGTCTCCCCCAAGCTCAGGTTTTCACAGCAACACATGACGTCTGCTCCAGTAAAACTTTCTCCTGCTTGGTGTTTATCACCATCACAGCAAAATCCCTCACAGTGAAAATCAGAGTCTCAATGACTGCGTTGTCAAATGTATTTTGGACTGTTCAATTATTGAAGAGTATAGAAATACACAATATAATAACCTGTACCAGGCGGTGATGTACCAGGCGGTGATGTACCAGGATTGGTGATGTACCAGGCTTGGTGATGTACCAGGCGGTGATGTACCAGGCTTGGTGATGTACCAGGCGTGATGTACCAGGCTTGGTTTCTTCCCGAGGACGGCAGTGTTAGTCCCGGGGCGTGGGGCAAGTGCTTAAAATTTTTTAAATATTCTTGACGTCCAGTGAGAATATGTTGCCCTTGATGCATTCTTTAGCAGTTACTTTATAAAAGAGAAGTTTTTAATGACTCGTTATATTACCTGCGATGTACATTTTGATGGAACATGATTTATTAGTAAACAATTACTAAGATTACATGTTTTCCAACACCGATCAATCTTGACATGCGTAATCATCCTAAATTTGCTATCAACAGATGAAGTATAAACTGCAGATATTATCCAAGGTATTCCTGCTAACCCTTTTGGGGTCTAGCTCCTAAGCCTTTTTATTTATCTATATGTTCTAGCGCTACCCTCCACAAGATGGATATGGGTGAAAAATAAACTAGCCACTTCAACGCCTAGTGATTTGTGGTTGAAAACTATTTAGTAGGCCTGGCTAACCTGTCATATCGGGATTAAAAGTGTGTTTAAAGTTCTGATCAGAAATAAAACTATTTAATTAATAACTATATGAACTAGAAACAGAGTGACATTATATTACCGAGTGTATGAGACCCCTGACAAGTGTGTGTGACCTTCCCGAGTGTGAGACCCCGACAAGTGTGTGTGACCTTACCGAGTGTATGAGACCCCTGACAAGTGTGTGACCTTCCGGAGTGTATGAGACCCTGACAAGTGTGTGTGACCTTCCCGAGTGTATGAGACCCTGACAAGGTGTGTGACCTTCCGAGTGTATGAGACCCCTGACAAGTGTGTGTGACCTTACCGAGTGTATGAGACCCCTGACAAGTGTGTGTGACCTTCCCGAGTGTATGAGACCCCTGACAAGTGTGTGACCTTCCCTCCAGGTTCACCTGTCACCTGATCACCTAGGGTCACCCACTAAGGCAGGGTGACTACAAAGGCAGGGTGACTACAAAGGCAGGGTGACTACAAAGGCAGGGTGACTACCAAGGCAGGGGTGACTACAAAGACAGGGTGACTACAAAGGCAGGGTGACTACAAAGGCAGGGTGACTATAAAATCAGGGTGATCTATATTTGGGTGAACCACAAAAGTTAATTATTATCATTACATGTAGAGGGAAGCGCCAAACCCTCACATTGCCTCCGTAGAGGGAATGTGAAGTACAGAACTGGTACAATTCATGAAAGAGAACAACAGGTTCCTTGCATCAAGGGTCCCTCACCGGCATCAAGGGCCCCTCACCGGCATCAAGGGCCCCTCACCGGCATCAATAAACCTCCCATGAGGAGCCATCAAGGTCGGGCAGCCGAAGAAGGCTACACACCAGCCATCACTTGTACCCAGAAGGGCACAGACATCACGGTACAACCCCACCTCACACTGTGCACGCTTTGTCATTCATATATATATATATATATATATATATATATATTTTTTTTATTTTTATTAACACATCGGCCGATTCCCACCAAGGCAGGGTGGCCCGAAAAAAAACTTTCATCATCATTCACTCCATCACTGTCTTGCCAGAAGGGTGCTTTACACTACAGTTATAAAACTGCAACATTTACACCTCCTTCAGAGTGCCGGCACTGTACTTCCCATCTCCAGAACTCAAGTCCGGCCTGCCTTTCCTGAATCCCTTCATAAATGTTACTTTGCTCACACTCCAACAGCCGTCAAGTATTAAAAACCATATGCCTCCATTCACTCCTATCAAATACGCTCACACATGCTTGCTGGAAATCAGCCCTCGCACACAAACTTCCTTTACCCCTCCCTCCAACCTTTCCTAGGCCGACCCCTACCCCGCCTTCCCTCCACTACAGATTTATACACTCTCGAAGTCACTCTGTCTCGTTCCATTCTCTCTACATGTCCAAACCACCTCAACAACCCTCCTCAGCTCTCTGGACAATCGTTTTGGTAATCCTCACCTCCTCCTAATTTCCAAACTCCGAATTATCTGCATTATATTCACACCACACATTGACCTCAGACATGACATCTCCACTGCCTCAGCCTCTCCTCGTTGCAACATTCATCACCCATGCTTCACACCCATATAAGAGCGTTGGTATAACTATACTCTCAACATTCCCCTCTTTACTTCCATGGACAAGGTTCTTTGTCTCCACAGACTCCGGAGTGCTCCACTCACCCTTTTCCCTCATCAATTCTATGATTCACCTCATCCTTCATAGACCCATCCGCCGACATGTCCACTCCCAAATATCTGAATACATTCACCTCCCTCCATACTCTCTCCCTCCAATCTGATATCCAATCTTTCGTCACCTATTCTTTTTGTTATTCTCATCACCTTACTCTTTCCTATATTCACTTTCAATTTTCTTCTTTTACACACCCTACCAAATTCATCCACCAACCTCTGCAGCTTCTCTTCAGAATCTCCCAAAAGCACAGTGTCATCAGCAAAAAGCAACTGTGACAACTCCCACTTTGTATTTGCTTCTTTATCTTTTAGCCCAACACCTCTTGCCAAGACCCCGCATTCACTTCTCTTACAACCCCATCTATAAATATATTGAACAACCACGGTGACATCACACATCCTTGTCTAAGGCCCACTTTTTACTGGGAAATAGTCCCCTTCCCTCCTACACACTCTAACCTGAGCCTCACTATCCTCATAAAAACTCTTCACTGCTTTCATAACCTTCCTCCTATTCCATACACCTGCAACATCTGCCACATTGCCCCCTATCTACCCTATCATACGCCTTTTCCAAATCCATAAATGCCACAAAAACATCTTTACCCTTATCCAAATACTGTTCACCTATATGTTTCACTGTAAACACTTGGTCTACACACCCCTACCTTTCCTAAAGCCCCTTGTTCATCTGCTATCCTGCTTTCTGTTTTACTCTTAATTCTTTCAATAATAACTCTACCATACACTTTACCAGGTACACTCAACAGACTTATTCCCCTATAATTTTTGCACTCTCTTTTGTCCCCTTTGCCTTTATACAAAGGAACAATACACGCTCTCTGCCAATCCCTAGGTACCTTACCCTCTTCCATACATTTATTAAATAATAGCACCAACCACTCCAAATTATATCCCCACCTGCTTTTAACATTTCTATCTTTATCCCATCAATCCCAGCTGCCTTACCCCTTTCATTCTACCCACTGCCTCACGAACTTCCCCTACACCCACAACTGGCTCTTCCACACTCCTACAAGATGTTATTCCTCCTTGCCCTACACACGAAATCACAGCTTCCCTGTCTTCATCAACATTTAACAAATCCTCAAAATATTCTCTCCATCTTCCCGATACCTCTAACTCTCCATTTAATAACTCTCCTCTCCTATTTTTAACTGTCAAATACTATATATATATATATATATATATATATATATATATATATATATATATATATATATATATATATATATATATATATATATAATATGAACACCTCAAATTACCTCTTTCTTCTTCCACTATTTATTCTCCGCATTGTACTTATAAAGCCACTGGTGGGCGAAACGTCTCCAGTATAAAGCTACCAGAGTGTTGCACTTGCGTCTCACTCATCAATTTTTGTATACCATAAATATAATAATTAGGTTGTATCAGCCTATGCTACTTATGTGGTTTAATAATTGCGTGTGTCTGTCTTCTTATCCTATCACTGTTAGTTCTTCAGTACTCTTGCTTAGTCATGTGTTTTCTTCCATCCTCCTTTCGTATTTTCTTCGTGTAATTCATTCCACTGTTCTGACACTCTGCCAAGACGTTCTACAAGTTTTCGGCACCTTCCCTCTCTTAGCCCATAGTTATAATGTTAGTTATAAGACTCATGTGCAGCTAATGCGATATTTTATTGTGGCAACGCTTCGCTCTCCAGAGGCTTTGTCAAGACGTTACCAACAATACCTGGACACCGAGGTATATATAGGTATCAGACTGAGGTGTAAAGCATAATGTAATCGTTGTAGGTGGTAGTAGTTGTAGTACTTGTAGTGGTAGTAGTTGTAGTACTTGTGGTAGTGGTAGTAGTTGTAGTACTTTGGTGGTGGTAGTAGTTGTAGAATTTGTAGTGGTAGTAGTTGTAGTACTTGTGGTGGTAGTAGTAGTTGTAGTACTTGTGATGGTGGTAGTAGTTGTAGTATTTGTGGTGTAGTAGTAGTTGTAGTATTTGTGGTGGTTTTAGTAGTTGTAGTACTTGTGATGGTAGTAGTAGTTGTAGTACTTGTGGTGGTAGTAGTAGTTGTAGTACTTGTGGTGGTAATAGTTGTAGTATTTTGATGGTGGTAGTAGTTGTAGTACTTGTGGTGTAGTAGTTGTAGTACTTGTGATGGTGGTAGTGGTAGTACTTTGGTGGTAGTAGTAGTAGTTGTGGTACTTGTGATGGTGGTAGTAGTTGTAGTATTTGTGGTAGTAGTAGTTTAGTACTTGTGGTGGTAGTAGTTGTAGACTTGTGTTGGTGGTGTTGTAGTCCTGTGGTGTGTGTAGTACTTTGTGGTAGTAGTAGTTGTAGTACTTGTGATGGTGGTAGTAGTTGTAGTATTTGTGGTGGTAGTAGTAGTTGTAGTATTTGTGGTGGTTTAGTAGTTGTAGTACTTGTGGTGGTGGTAGTAGTTGTAGTACTTGTGATGGTAGTAGTAGTTGTAGTACTTGTGATGGTGGTAGTAGTTGTTGTAGACTTGTGAGTAGTGGTAGTAGTTGTAGTATTTGTGGTGGTAGTAAAGGTTGTAGTATTGTGGTGGTAGTAGTGGTAAATGGTACTTGTGGTGGAATAGGGAGTTGTAGTACTTGTGTTGGTGGTAGTAGTTGTAGTACTTGTGGTGGTAGTAGTTGTAGTACTTGTGGTGGTGGTAGTAGTTGTAGTACTTGTGGTGGTAGTAGTGTTGTAGTACTTGTGGTGGTAGTAGTAGTTGTAGTACTTGTGGTGGTGGTAGTAGTTGTAGTACTTGTGGTGGTGGTAGTAGTTTAGTACTTGTGGTGGTAGTGTAGTTGTAGTACTTGTGGTGGTAGTAGTAGTTGTAGTACTTGTGGTGGTAGTAGTAGTTGTGTACTTGTGTTGGGTAGTTAGAATTTGGTGGTAGTAGTAGTTGTAGACTTGTGGTGGTGGGAGAGTTGTAGACTTTGTGGTGGTAGTAGTTGTAGTACTTGTGGTGGTAGTAGTAGTTGTAGTACTTGTGTTGGTGAGTTGAGTACTTGTGATGGTGGTAGTAGTTGTAGTACTTGTGGTGGTGGTAGTTGTAGTAATTTTTGGTTTGGGGGTAGTAGTTGTAGTATTGTGTGGTGGGAGTAGTTGTAGTACTTGTGGTGGTGGTAGTAGTTAGTACTTGTGGTGGTGGGAGTAGTTGTAGTACTTTGGGGTAGTAGTAGTTGTAGTACTTGTGGTTTGGGGGTAGTAGTTTAGACTTGTGGTGGTGGGAGTAGTTGTAACTTGTGGTGGTATAGTAGTTGTAGTACTTGTGTTGGTGGTAGAGTTGAGACTTGTGGGGGTAGTAGTTGTAGATTTTTGGTGGTAGTAGTAGTTGTAGTACTTGTGTTGGTGGTAGTAGTTTGTAGGGGACTTGTTGTGGTGGTAGTAAATTGTAGTACTTGTGGTGGTAGTAGTAGTTGTAGATTGTGGTGGTTTGTAGTTTTAGTACTTGTGGTTGGGAGAGTTGTAGTACTTGTGGTGGTGGGAGTAGTTGTAGACTTGTGGTGGTAGTAGTAGTTGTAGACTTGTGGTGGTAAAATAGTTGTAGTACTTGTGTGGGTAGTATTGTAGTACTTGTGGGGTGGGAGTAGTTGAGTACTTGGTGGTGGTAGAGTTGTAGACTTGTGGTGGAGTAGTAGTTGTAGTACTTGTGGTGGGTAGAGTTTTAGATTTGGTGGTAGGGAGAGTTGTAGTACTTGTGGTGGGTGGAGTAGTTGTAGACTTGTGGGGAGTAGTAGTTGTAGTATTGTGGTGGTTTGTAGTTGTAGACTTGTGGTTTGGGGGTAGTAGTTGTAGAATTGTGGTGGTTTGTAGTTGTAGTAATTGTGGTGGTGGGAGTAGTTGTAGTACTTGTGGTGGATAGAGTTGTAGTTTGTGGGGGTTTGGGGGTAGTAGTTTAGTATTTGTGGTGGTAGTAGTTGTAGTACTTGTGGTTGGAGTAGTTGTAGTACTTGTGGTGGTGGTAGTAGTTGTAGTACTTGTGGTGGTGGGAGTAGTTGTAGACTTGTGTGGTGGTAGTAGTTAGTACTTTGTGGTGGTAGTAGTTTGTAATACCTTGGGAATAGTTCAGACCTTTTTGGGGTGTTGAAATTTTGGTGGTGGGATATTTTAAAAACTTGTGAAATTTTAAAGTTGTATCTTTTAGAGACAGTGAAACACTTTCAAAGTTTGATCTTAAAATGGGCTTTACAAATTTGTAATTTCTTAAAGACAGTTGGAGACATCTTTCCCAAAATTTGTACTTTAAAAGACAGTGGAAGACATCTTCTCAAAGTTTTATCTTAAGAGACAGTGGAAGACATCTTATCAAAGTTTGTACCAAGAAAA
>WNWK01044731.1:0-14989 GCA_009830355.1 Cherax destructor | reverse complement strand
AAGATGGGTTTTAAAGGGGGATATAAATAAGGTCTTGAGGATATTCCCCAAGAGAAAAACCCGCAATAATGGATTAAAATTTGGGATAAGTTTAGATTTAGAAAGGATATAGGAAAATATTGGTTTGGAAATAGGGTAGTTGATGAGTGGAACAGTCTGCCTAGTAGGGTCATTGAAGCTAGGACCTTGGGTAGTTTCAAATTTAGGTTGGATAAATTCATGAGTGAGAGGGTTGGATTTGAGTGGGACTCGCACTTGAGTTAATAGAATCTTCAAAGCTTATTTCTTGGGTAGAATTGAAAATTAGGTTTGGCAATTATTCTGTTAGTGGGATGGATTGTGAAGGACCTGCCTAGTATGGGCCAACAGGCCTGCTGCAGTGTTCCTCCTTTCTTATGTTCTTATGTTAACAGAAATGAGCAGGAAGGGTAAAGAGAAAGGAGGGTCTTTAAGAGTATATTACACCAATAGTCGTAGTGCTAGGAATAAGATGGACGAGTTGAGATTAGTTGCAAGTACAGGTAATATGATGTTTTTGCAATAACTGAAACATGGTTTAATATGAAAAATCAGGACATGCCTGCCGAATGTCACATTCAGGGTTTTAAATTGTTCCAAGTAGACAGAAGTATCGGGAAGGGGGGTGGGGTGGCACTCTATGTCCGTGATCATTTAAATTGTTGCATAAAAACGGGTATAAAGTCTGAAATAACACATACAGAGTCTGTCTGGATACAATTTTCAGAGGGGTGCGAAAAATTGATTTTAGGCGTGATTTACCGTCCTCCAAACTTAGATAGGAACAAGGGAGATTACTTTGGGAGGAAATTGTTAGGCCACAAGGCACGATAACGTAGTAATTCTAGGGGACTTTAACTTTAGTCAGATTGATTGGAATTTCTTGACAGGAATTTAGAATCTAACGACTTTTTAGAAGTAGTTCAGGATTGTTTTTGAAGCAGTTTGTGACAGAACCTACAAGGGAAATAACCTGCTTGACTTAGTTCTGGCAAACAAAGAAACCCTTGTTAATAATTTGGAAATTACAGAGGAACTCGGTTCAAGCGACCATAAGTCAATTAAATTTAGCATTGAATGGATGTATGATAGTAGGGATAATTCAGTAACGGTCCCAGATTTTCGCTTAGCAGATTATAATGGACTTAGAGAACACTTATCAACTGTGGACTGGGGTAACAAAAGAGGTATCAATATGACAGTTTTCTTAACACTATACAGGCTGCCCAAAGAACATTTTATCCCGTATAAAGAAATTAGATCAAGTAGAAATGACCCAAAATGGATGAATAATAGGCTCAAATATCTTTTAGGGCAGAAGAAAGGAATTTATAGGCGCATAAAAAGAGGTGAGGGACATCTTATAAATCATTATACTGACATTAAGAGGGACGTTAAAAAGGGTATAAGAAAAGCTAAACGGGACTATGAAATTAAAGTTGCTAGGGATTCAAAAACTGACCCAAAAAGTTTTTTCCAGGTTTATAAAACAAAAGTTAGGGATAAGATAGGTCCCCTTAAAAATAACTCTGGGCATCTTACTGACAAGGAGAATGATATGTGCTCTATTTTTAATAATTATTTTCTCTCGGTTTTCACGCAGGAAGATGCTAATAATATCCCAGAATTTAATTTTTACAGAGGCCCAGAAGAAGATAAATTATGTAATGTGAATGAATGGTTCAGAGAACCGACGAGTTGGTAAATTAGACACATATGCAACACTTGGGTATCTTTATTGAGGAAACGTTTCGCCACACAGTGGCTTCATCAGTCCATACAAAGGAGAATCGTGAAGAACAGGAGGAGTGTGAGGTTGTCAGGCCCTCAATCTTGAGACGATGTTGTCAGTCCATCAATCTTGAATAACAACCTCACCTCCTCCTGTTCTTACGATTCTCCTTGTATGGACTGATGACCACTGTGTGGAAACGTTTCCTCAATAAGATACCCAAGTGTTGCATATGTTCTAATTACATAAATATGTAATATCACAGTCACTAGTGAAATGGTTATGAAACAACTAGACCGACTGAAACAAAATAAATCCCGGGTCCTGATGAGCTTTTGCAAGGGTTCTTAAGGAATGCAAAATGGAACTCTGTGAACCAATATCTAACATTTTTAATTTATCTCTTCAAACAGGTGTAGTGTCTGATATGTGGAAGATGGCTAATGTAATTCCTATTTTTAAAGCAGGGGACAAGTCACTACCGTCAAATTACCGCCCAATAAGCCTTACCTCAATTGTAGGCAAATTACTAGGGTTATTGAAGCAAGGACCTTGGGTAGTTTTAAATTTAGGTTGGATAAATTCATGAGTGAAAGGGGTTGGATTTGAGTGGGAATTGCACATGAGTAAATAAAATTGTCAAAGCTTATTTCTTGGGTAGCATTGAAAATTAGGTTCAACAAATATTCTTTTAGTGGGATGGAATGTGAAGGACCTGCCTAGAATGGGCCAACAGGCCTGCTGCAGTGTTCCTCCTTTCTTATGTTCTTATAGCTGAACCTATTGCCAAGAAACTTCTTCAACGCTATCCCACCTAGAACTCAAGAATGATACACTGCAGGTCCTTTAAGTCACACAATGTTTTTAACTATCACACAACTTTTAAGACTGTCACATGCAGCTTTCTCCACCTGACCCAGCATTCTCCACCTGACTGTACCCTATATATATCTCCATGTTGCTCATTTTCCAGGTAGATCTGTCTGTGACTCGATAAAGCCCACTGCGTGGGCGAAACGTTGTCAATAAAGGATCACATTATACTGCTTATGTGTTTATTTTTCCATTGTGTCGGTATTTTATACCATTTATTTTCATCCCTAACTTTTGTTCTATAAACCTGGAAAAAACTTTTTGGGTTAGTTTTTGAATCCCTAGCAACTTTAATTTCATAGTCCCGTTTAGCTTTTCTTATTTCCTTTTTAACGTCCCTCTTAATGTCAGTATACTGATTTATAAGATGACCCTCACCTCTTTTTATGCGCCTATAAATTCCTTTCTTCTGCCCTAAAAGATACTTAAGCCTATTATTCATCCATTTTGGGTCATTTCTACTAGATCTAATTTCTTTATACGGGATAAATGTTCTTTGGGCAGCCTGTATAGTGTTAAGAAAACTGTCATATTGATACCTCTCTGCGTCACCCCAGTCCACAGTTGATAAGTGTTCTCTAAGTCCATTATAATCTGCTAAGCGAAAATCTGGGACAGTTACTGAATTATCCCTACTATCATACATCCATTCAATGCTAAAGGTAATTGACTTGTGGTCGCTTGAGCCGAGTTCCTCTGTAATTTCTAAATTATTAACAAGGGTTTCCTTGCTTGCCAGAACCAAGTCAAGTAGGTTATTTCCCCTTGTAGGTTCTGTTACAAACTGCTTCAAAAAACAATCCTGAACTTCTAAAAAGTCATTAGATTCTAAATTCCCTGTCAAGAAATTCCAATCAATCTGACTAAAGTTAAAGTCCCCTAGAATTACTACGTTATCGTGCATTGTGGCCTTAACAATTTCCTCCCAAAGTAGTCTCCCTTGTTCCCTATCTAAGTTTGGAGGACGGTAAATCACGCCTAAAATCAATTTTTCACACCCCTCTGAAAATTCTATCCAGACAGACTCTGTATGTGTTATTCAGATTTTATACCCGTTTTTATATAACAATTTAAATGATCACGGACATAGAGTGCCACCCCACCCCCCTTCCCGATACTTCTGTCTACTTGGAACAATTTAAAACCCTGAATGTGACATTCGGCAGGCAAGTCCCGATTTTTCATATTAAACCATGTCTCAGTTATTGCAAAAACATCAATATTACCCGTACTTGCAACTAATCTCAACTCGTCCATCTTGGTGTAATAAATATTTAAAGACCCTCCTTTCTCTTTACCCTTCCTGCTCATTTCTGTTTTTCCACTATACCTATTACTGTCCTTGTCATCTAGTGTCACTAGCTTTCCACTGTCCACCTTTTTCTGCCTATTACTAGTTCTCCTAGAACTTATAATATTACTACACTGGGACTTCACTGTTTTCCCCCCAAAACCCATACCACTAACTATTTCTAGTTTAAAGCCCTAACAGCTCCCTCCACTGCAGTTTCCAGTGCCCCCACCCCAGACCTGGATAAGTGAACCCCATCCCTGGCATAATGTGAATGAATGGTTCAGAGAACCGACGAGTTGGTAAATTAGACACATATGCAACACTTGGGTATCTTTATTGAGGAAACGTTTCGCCACACAGTGGCTTCATCAGTCCATACAAAGGAGAATCGTCGGTTCTCTGAACCATTCATTCACATCCTGTCTGACACTGCAACATCTTGGTATCTTAATACATGGATTTCTTCGCTTGCCTATTCCTTGGGCACGACCTACTTCCACATTGAACAAATGTGACACCTCCTACAACTGCTGCACCTCTCCTGTCTACAGTATATTAGCTTCCTCTGCTCATATGCTGTTATTCTTTCAAGATTGATGGACTGACAACATCGTCTCAAGATTGAGGGCCTGACAACCTCACACTCCTCCTGTTCTTCACGATTCTCCTTTGTATGGACTGATGAAGCCACTGTGTGGCGAAACGTTTCCTCAATAAAGATACCCAAGTGTTGCATATGTGTCTAATTTACCAACTCGTCGGTTCTCTGAACCATTCATTCACATCCTGTCTGACACTGCAACATCTTGGTATCTTAATACATGGATTTCTTCGCTTGCCTATTCCTTGGGCACGACCTACTTCCACATTGAACAAATGTGACACCTCCTACAACTGCTGCACCTCTCCTGTCTACAGTATATTAGCTTCCTCTGCTCATATGCTGTTATTCTATTCAAGATTGATGGACTGACAACATCGTCTCAAGATTGAGGGCCTGACAACCTCACACTCCTCCTGTTCTTCACGATTCTCCTTTGTATGGACTGATGAAGCCACTGTGTGGCGAAACGTTTCCTCAATAAAGATACCCAAGTGTTGCATATGTGTCTAATTTACCAACTCGTCGGTTCTCTGAACCATTCATTCACATCCTGTCTGACACTGCAACATCTTGGTATCTTAATACATGGATTTCTTCGCTTGCCTATTCCTTGGGCACGACCTACTTCCACATTGAACAAATGTGACACCTCCTACAACTGCTGCACCTCTCCTGTCTACAGTATATTAGCTTCCTCTGCTCATATGCTGTTATTCTATTCAAGATTGATGGACTGACAACATCGTCTCAAGATTGAGGGCCTGACAACCTCACACTCCTCCTGTTCTTCACGATTCTCCTTTGTATGGACTGATGAAGCCACTGTGTGGCGAAACGTTTCCTCAATAAAGATACCCAAGTGTTGCATATGTGTCTAATTTACCATCCCTGGCATACATGTCATTTCTGCCATAGAAGAGGTCCCAGTTGTCAATGAATGTTACTGCATTTTCCTTACAGTATTTGTCCAGCCAGCAATTGACACCAATTGCCCTGGACAGCCATTCATTTCAACTCCTCTCCTTGGCAAAATACCACATATGACAGGGTTCCCATCCTTCTTCCTAATTATGTCTATTGCTGACCTAAACCTGCTAGTCAGGTCCTCACTCCTACGTCTGCCAACATCGTTGCCTCCAGCACTGAGACAGATAATAGGATTGCTCCCATTACCTCTCATGATGTCGTCCAGACGGCTAACAATATCCTCCATCCCAGCCCCAGGAAAGCAAACCCTCTGTCTCCTACTCCTATCATTCAAACAGAAAGCCCTATCCATGTATCTAACCTGGCTGTCCCCAACAATAACAATGTTTTTACCTTCCTTTGTGTCGTTCGTCGTGACGTTCCCAGTAGTCGACTCACATTCATCGGGTAGCACGGAGAAGGCATTCGATGTTTCCACAGCAGTCTCTTTCTTCTTCATCGTTTCTAACTCTCCATTCGTTTTCTTGATCTTCAATTTCGTTCCTTGAAGTCCGGCCACTGCCCAGGTTCCCTTCTTGACCTGAGTACTCACAACAGGAGGACTACTACGAATCCTCTTGTTTTCCTCCGTCAATCGCCGTATCTCAAGCTTCGCTACCCTCAATTCCTCCTTAAGCTGCTGGTTGCTGTTGCTTGTTATATTGCTGTTCGGCGAATTGGTCATATTACTGTTCAATCAAGCTGTTCTGATTGTCAGTTTGTTAGAGAAGCTAGCTTATGAGAAGACGTTCAGTCGGTCACTGGTCGAGACATAACGAGTTACCTGGAGCACTCATACACACACATACACATATTTGTATATATGAATATTATTGTAAATTGCTGACATTGTAGCAGATGGTACATAAGAGCTATTAAGATATTTGTGCCTTCAGCACAATAATATTGTATATGAGAGAAGTGTAGGAGCTAACCTCCTAATTAATATCTTAAATATATTTATATTTAAATTGATTTACTTTGATACCCTAGACATTTTGTTATTAAATATTTTAAATTCATTTCTTTGGTTAGTACCCTCTCAGTTGTAATCCTACGATACTATTGACTATGTTGGATAACTGGACCAGGATACTGACTTTGTTGCAAAAGCCCAGTAACAGGCTGGATGCTAGAAGGGCAATCCTTTCTAGTGTTCACTGGAGATTTTTATTTCTAATAGATATCGCGTCTTTTGTAACAGGTATACATAAGTAAGATTAGGGACAAGATAGGCCCACTTAAGAGTAACTCAGGTCAGATCACTGACAGTGATAAGGATATGTGTGAAATTTTAAATACTTACTTCCTCTCAGTTTTTACTTAGGAAGATACTAGCGAAATTCCAGAAATAATAAATTGTGTACAACAGGACGATAATAAACTATGCACGATTGAGGAAACTAGTGACATGGTCCTCAGACAAATAGAGAAATTAAAACCTAACAAATCCCCAGGCCCTGATGAATTGTTTGCAAGGGTTTTAAAGGAATGTAAAGAGGAACTTAGCAAACCTTTGGCTAATCTTTTCAACATATCACTACAAACTGGGATAGTGCCTGATAAGTGGAAAATTGCAAATGTAATACCTATTTACAAGGCAGGTGACAGGTGCTTAGCTTCGAACTATAGACCAAAAAGCCTTAACTCCATAGTGGGAAAATTTATGGAATCAATAATTGCCGAGGCAATTCGTAGCCATCTTGAAAGGCATAAATTGATTAATGAATCTCAACACGGTTTTACTAAGGGACGCTCCTGTCTTACGAATTTACTAACTTTTTTTCACTAAGGTGTTTGAGGAGGTAGATCATGGTAATGAATATGATATAAGAACATAAGAAAGGAGGAACACTGCAGCAGGCCTGTTGGACCATACTAGGCAAGTCCCTCACAATCCATCCCACTAATATAATATTTGCTCAACCCAATTTTCAAAACTACCCAAGCAATAAGCTTTGATAATTATATTTACTAATGAGCGAGTCCCTATCAAATCCATCCATTCTAACTCATGTATTGATTTAACCTAAATTTGAAACTACCCAAGGTCCTAGCTTCAATAACCCTACTAGGCAGACTGTTTCACTCATCAACGACCCTATTTCCATCAACTACCCTATTTGATGGACAGCTCAGACAACGCAGCTTCTGCAAGTCAGCGTCCACCGCCTGCGCCTCGGCTACCCTACTGCAAAGCGCCTCATCGAACGCACGAGTGAGGAGCTTTGCCGCCACTGCGACCGGATGGTTCTAAAGCCTCTAGTTCACTACATGCTTGACTGTCCTGCGACGACGTCCATCCGCCGCAGACACTTCCCGATGACACCTGGGTATCTGACCCGCGAGGACAAAGCAGCCCGGCTGGTTTACCTGGCCACCCATGATTTGGAGACACTGCTCCCAGTCCTAGCCACCCACCCGCCCACTCGATGACGACGCCGGAGAACCCCGACGACGACCAAAACTACCCACTACAGCTATTCTTTCTCTCACTTCTTTCTTATCCCCCATCCTTCTTCCTATGTAGGTAGAACCACAGCCTGAAGTACCAAGATCTGCTGATGAAGATGCGACGTCAGAAGACACTCCCCATCATGGGGAGCCACAGCAAGAAAGAAAGTAGAAGATGACACCCTCTACCCAGGGGGCCAATGCCGGGTCACCATTTGGAGAAGACCCGGGCCGGATGTACCGGCGAACATACAACAACAACAACAACGCAGCTTCAGTAGCCATGGAGCGTTGGAGCGCAGATTATCGTGAGTTTGCCGTCGAGCAATTTTTTAGAAACCATGATTCTGTAGTGACTCCTCCAACGCTCCATGACTCCTGAAGCTGCATTGTCTGAGCTGTCCATCAACGGTCGCCCAAGGTCATTACCCTCATCCGCTGCCGAGTGCTAGAAGATTGAAAAGATGCGTTTTCTCTGCTCTACCCTGTATTATGCAAGAAGGCTGCTCCACTTTCTAAGTGTTCTCTTTCGCTCTATTCCTAATTATATATAATGACAGTTATTATTATATTGTCTTATATTGTCACTAGTGCACATGAGATCCTTTAAGACACATAGATACACTCCTCACGGCCTGTAAAATTGAAAATTAATTATAATTATTTATTCATCTTAATACCTTACTAAATAATCTGTCAGAGCTGACACTATCTTATCTCCAAGCACTCAGAGGTAGGAGAGAGAGAGATCCTATACAACCAGCTGGGCAACGTACAAAAAACAAAGGCTCCATATCCACATATAGGAGAGAATTCAAGGTTGCAGGCGTAGTTGACAGTCGTAGTGTTGTTTTCTGATAATATACGATGTCTATAACACTTTTTTGTCACTGATCCAAAATCCCATCAATACGTTTTTCTTTATTACTGTTGTCATAACCAACCATACAATATAAGCTGTATTCACAGCTCTCTTAGGTAACACCAACTGCCGGAGAATTGACTTTTTGTTTGATCTTTCTTTCTTATCCAAATCGCTCCTTATTGACTGTATCACTACACTACAGCCATCACTTACTAGTTGCACGCTTTTCTCATTAAGGTCACAACACTGACCTGTTGTTAATATCTGATTTGTCAACACTGCCGCCAGCAACGCTGACCCGGAGTCTTGCTGTCCCTCACATACTTCCAGTAAACAACTCACACATTCAAATTCAAATTGTAAATTTTCTGACCTTATCACCTTTTTCAGTCTCTAGAAACCTTGCAATACGCTTGTAGGTATGTTCAGTGACTATATAGTGCACAATGATCGCTGACAATTTCATAGAACCAGAACTAGAATGCAAAATTATGGCAGACGTAGGAGTGAGGACCTGACTAGCAGGTTTAGGTCAGCAATAGACATAATTAGGAAGAAGGGTGGGAACCCTGTCATATGTGGTATTTTGCCAAGGAGAGGAGTTGGAAATGAATGGCTGTCCAGGGCAATTGGTGTCAATTGCTGGCTGGACAAATACTGTAAGGAAAATTCAGTAACATTCATTGACAACTGGGACCTCTTCTATGGCAGAAATGACATGTATGCCAGGGATGGTGTTCACTTATCCAGGTCTGGGGTGGGGGCAATGGCAATTGCAGTGGAGGGAGCTGTTAGGGCTTTAAACTAGAAATAGTTAGTGGTATGGGTTTTGGGGGGAAAACAGTGAAGTCCCAGTGTAGTAATATTATAAGTTCTAGGAGAACTAGTAATAGGCAGAAAAAGGTGGACAGTGGAAAGCTAGTGACACTAGATGACAAGGACAGTAATAGGTATAGTGGAAAAACAGAAATGAGCAGGAAGGGTAAAGAGAAAGGAGGGTCTTTAAATATTTATTACACCAATAGTCGTAGTGCTAGGAATAAGATGGACGAGTTGAGATTAGTTGCAAGTACGGGTAATATTGATGTTTTTGCAATAACTGAGACATGGTTTAATATGAAAAATCGGGACTTGCCTGCCGAATGTCACATTCAGGGTTTTAAATTGTTCCAAGTAGACAGAAGTATCGGGAAGGGGGGTGGGGTGGCACTCTATGTCCAAGATCATTTAAATTGTTGTATAAAAACGGGTATAAAGTCTGAATTAACACATACAGAGTCTGTCTGGATAGAATTTTCAGAGGGATGTGAAAAATTGATTTTAGGCGTGATTTACCGTCCTCCAAACTTGGATAGGGAACAAGGGAGACTACTTTGGGAGGAAATTGTTAAGGCCACAAGGCACGATAACGTAGTAATTCTAGGGGACTTTAACTTTAGTCAGATTGATTGGAATTTCTTGACAGGAATTTAGAATCTAACGACTTTTTAGAAGTAGTTCAGGATTGTTTTTGAAGCAGTTTGTAACAGAACCTACAAGGGAAATAACCTACTTGACTTGGTTCTGGCAAGCAAGGAAACCCTTGTTAATAATTTAGAAATTACAGAGGAACTCGGCTCAAGCGACCACAAGTCAATTACCTTTAGCATTGAATGGATGTATGATAGTAGGGATAATTCAGTAACGGTCCCAGATTTTCGCTTAGCAGATTATATTGGACTTAGAGAACACTTATCAACTGTGGACTGGGGTGACGAAGAGAGGTATCAATATGACAGTTTTCTTAACACTATACAGGCTGCCCAAAGAACATTTATCCCGTATAAAGAAATTAGATCTAGTAGAAATGACCCAAAATGGATGAATAATAGGCTTAAGTATCTTTTAGGGCAGAAGAAAGGAATTTATAGGCGCATAAAAAGAGGTGAGGGTCATCTTATAAATCAGTATACTGACATTATGAGGGACGTTAAAAAGGGAATAAGAAAAGCTAAACGGGACTATGAAATTAAAGTTGCTAGGGATTCAAAAACTAACCCAAAAAGTTTTTCCAGGTTTATAGAACAAAAGTTAGGGATAAGATAGGTCCCTTAAAAATAACTTTGGGCATCTTACTGAAGAGGAGAATGATATGTGCTCTATTTTTAATAATTATTTTCTCTCGGTTTCACACAGGAAGACATTAATAATATCCCAGTAATTAATTTTTACAGAGGCCAGGAAGAAGATAAATTATGTAATATCACAGTCACTAGCGAAATGGTTAGGAAACAACTAGACCGACTGAAACAAAATAAATCGCCGGGTCCTGATGAGCTTTTGCAAGGGTTCTTAAGGAATGCAAAATGGAACTCTGTGAACCAATATCTAACATTTTTAATTTATCTCTTCAAACAGGTGTAGTGTCTGATATGTGGAAGATGGCTAATGTAATTCCTATTTTTAAAGCAGGGGACAAGTCACTACCGTCAAATTACCGCCCAATAAGCCTGACCTCAATTGTAGGCAAATTACTAGAGTCAATTATAGCTGATATTATTAGAAGCCATCTAGATAACCATAATTTGATTAATGATACTCAGCATGGATTCACGAGGGGCCGTTCCTGCCCATCTAATTTATTAACCTTCTTCACTAAAGCTTTTGAGGCTGTTGATCACGATAAAGAATTCGATATTGTTTATTTAGACTTTAGTAAGGCTTTTGATAGAGTACCGCACCAGAGACTGTTAAAGAAAGTGGCAGCTCATGGCATTGGGGGAAAAGTGCTGTCATGGATCGAGTCATGGCTCACCAATAGGAAGCAGAGAGTGTGCATAAATGGGGTTAAATCCTAATGGGGACTTGTAACAAGTGGTGTTCCACAGGGATCAGTCTTGGGCCCATTGTTATTTATAATATATATCAATGACCTTGACGAGGGAATTACTAGTGATATGAGCAAATTCGCCGACGACACGAAGATAGGTAGGATAATTGATTCAAACATAGATGTCATAGAACTTCAGGAAGATTTAGACAAACTTAATTCGTGGTCAGAAAAGTGGCAGATGCAATTCAATGTAGATAAATGCAAGGTTCTGAAGCTCGGAGTGTCCATAACCCAAGCACTTATAAGTTAAATAACGTAGAACTTAGCCATACAGATTGCGAGAAGGACTTGGGGGTGATGGTAAGCAGCAACCTTAAACCAAGACAGCAATGCCTAAGCGTACGTAATAAGGCAAATAGATTACTGGGATTTATATCAAGAAGTGTTAGCAACAGAAATCCAGGGGTTATATTACAGCTTTATACATCATTAGTAAGGCGTCACCTAGATTACGCAGCTCAGTTTTGGTCTCCATATTACAGAATGGACATAAATTCGTTAGAAAACATTCAGCGTAGAATGACTAAATTAATACATAGCATTAGAAATCTTCCTTACGAAAAGATTGAAGACCTTAAATTACATTCACTTGTAAGACGTAGAATGAGGGAAACATGATCGAGGTATACAAGTGGAAAATGGGTATTAACAAGGGGATATAAATAAGGTCTTGAGGATATCTCTCCAAGAGAGAACCCGCAATAATGGATTCAAGTTAGATAAGTTTAGATTTAGAAAGGATATAGGAAAGTATTGGTTTGGAAATAGGGTAGTTGATGAGTGGAACAGTCTGCCTAGTAGGGTTATTGAAGCTAGGACCTTGGGTAGTTTCAAATTTGGTTGGATAAATTCATGAGTGAGAGGGGTTGGATTTGAGTGGGACTCGCGCATGAGTGGGTGAATTGTCAAAGCTTATTTCTTGGGTAGCATTGAAATTGGGTTGAGCAAATATTCTGTTAGTGGGACGGATTGTGAAGGACCTGCCTAGTATGGGCCAACAGGCCTGCTGCAGTGTTCCTCCTTTCTTATGTTCTTATGTTCTTATAAAAAATACTGCCGTGTGTACTCACCTAGATGTGGTTGCAGGGGTCGAGTCACAACTCCTGGCCCCGCCTTTTCGCTGGTCTCTACTAGGTCACTCTTCCTGCTCCATGAGCTTTATCATACCTCATCTTAAAGCTATGTATGGCTCCTGTCTCCACTACATCACTTCCCAGACTATTTCCCTTCCTGACCACTCTGTGACTGAAGAAATACTTCCAAACATCCCTGTGATTCATCTGAGTCTTCAACTTCCAACTGTGACCCCTTGTTGCTGTGTTCCATCTCTGGAACATCCTGTCTCTGTCCACCTTGTCGATTCCTCTCAGTATTTAATGTGACGTTATCATATCCCCCTATCTCTCCTGTCCTCCAGTGTTGTCAGGTCGATTTCCCTTAACCTCTCCTCGTAGGACATACCCCTTAGGTCCAGGACTAGTCTTGTTGCAAACCTTTGCACTTTCTCTAGTTTCCTTACGTGCTTGGCAAAGTGTGGGTTCTAAACTGGTGCTGCATACTCCAATATGGGCCTAACGTACACAGTGTACAGGGTCCTGAACGATTCTTTATTAAGATGTCGGAATGCTGCCTTTAGGTTTGCTAGGCGCCCGTAAGCTGCAGCAGTTATTTGGTTGATGTGCACCTCAGGAGATGTGCCCGGTGTTATACACACCCCAAGATCCTTTTCTTTGAGTGAGGTGTGTAGTCTCTGGCCCTAGACTGTGCTCCATCTGTGGCCTCCTTTGCCCTTCCCCAATCTTCATGACTTTGCACTTGGTGGGGTTGAACTCCAGGAACCAGTTGCTGAACCAAGCCTGAAGCCTGGTCATATCCCTTTGTAGTTCTGCCTGGTCCTCGTCCGATTGAATCCTTCTCATCAACTTCACATCATTTGCAAACAGGGACACTTCAGAGTCGACTCCTTCCATCATGTTGTTCACAAATACCAGAAACAGTACCGGTACTACGAATGTCCCCAGTGGAACCCCACTCGTCACAGGCGCTTACTTTGACACCTCGCCAAGTACCATGACTCGCTGTTGTCTTCCTTAGAGTTTTTCCCTGATCCATTGTAGTGCCTTCCCTGATATCCCTGCCTGGTCCTCCAGCTTTTGCACTAATCTCTTGTGTGGAACTGTGTCTAATGGTTTCTTACAGTCCAAGAAAATTAAATCTACCCACCTCTTTCTCTCTTGTCTTACTGCTGTCATACTGTCATAGAACTCCAGTAGGTTTGTGACACAGGATTTCCCGCCCCTGAAACCGTGCTGGCTGTCGTTGATAAGCTCATTCATCTATAGGTGCTCCACCAATCTTCTGATAATCTCCACGACTTTGCATACTATACATGTCAGTGACACTGGTCTGTAGTTTTTATGCTTCGTGTCTGTCTCTTTTTTAAAAAATTGGGACTACATTTGCTGTCTTCCATAACTCAGGTAGTCGCCCTGTTTCGATAGATGAGTCTCAGGATTCATGGAGAGATGTTATCAAGCCCCATCGCCTTTGAGGTATTTAGCTCTCTTAGAAGCCTCTTCATTCTTCCTCGGTTATATGTATTGTGTCCAACACTTGATGGTGAACCCCACCTCTCTGTCTTTCTAGAGTCTCATCTGTCTCCTCTGTGAGCACTTCTTTGAACCTCATGTTAAGTTCCTCACATACTTCGTGGTCATTTCTTTTGATCTTCCCTCCTTCCTTCCTCAGCCTGATTACCTGGTCCTGACTGTTGTGTTCCTACTGATGTGGCAGTACAACAGCTTTGGGCCAGATTTGACTTTCCTGCCCTATCATTACCCTTTCGTCGTTGGGCGTCCCGTCCCTTCTTACCTGTGCATATTCGTTTCTGGCTCTACGACTTCTCTCCTTATTCTCCTGGGTCCTTTGCCTTCTATACTTCTTCCATTCTCTAGCTTTTGACCTCTACACCTTTGGGTGAATCACGGGCTCATCCTGGCTTTCTCGTTATTTCTGTTACCCTTGGATCCCAAAACCCCTCCCCCGCTTCCTTGCATTTTGTTGTCACATATTCCATTATCTCTTTTCCTGCTTCCCTGCCAGTTCTCTGTCCCACTGAACCCGTTCAGGAAATTCTTCATGTTTATGTAGTCCTCTCTCTTGTAGTTTGACTTCATTCGTCCTGCCCTTCCTGCTTCCCTCTCCACTTGTAACTCTACTGTTAGAAAATTTCTCCAGAAAGGGGTATCAGCCCCTTCAGCCCTTTCACCCTCTCACAAAAGGGCAAATGGCATCTTGCTTCCTTCTGGTCA
>WNWK01044730.1:0-14989 GCA_009830355.1 Cherax destructor | reverse complement strand
TCACAGAGACCCACAAAAAAGATCACTTTGACAATGAAATATGGATAGATAAAGGGGACAACCTTGTTAGAGGGACAGAAAGAACAGGCAAAAAGGGGGGGGGAGCGGCCTGTATGTCAGCCCCTCATCTGAAACAGATGTTGAACACCACAAAGGGATGTACTAGTTGAAGTTCTAACAATAAAGATAAAAAAAACCCTAAGCCACGGGGGTTGATATAAGCCACCAGATGCAACACCCAACAGTTCAAGGAAAAACCTACTGAAAATTCATTACTGTCGGGAAAGCCTTCCAGCTCCATCCCCAAACATCTTACCGCTTGGTGATTTCAACCTAAGGCATAAAAAATGGAAGAATGTAGCAAATGTTGTAGCAGAAACAACCTTGAATGCAGCACAGATGAAAGGTCACACACAAAGCTAAAATCTCTGCGAAACATCCTAAGTCAGCAGATAGTGGAGCCAACAAGAGGGAAAAACACGTTTTTGACCTTATCTTCACAAAAAATTTGGGGACCTGGTAAGACATAACAATATCAAAACAATATGGATCAAAACCCAATCAAAGTTCAAAGTTCGGGACTTACATGCCTCTTAAAGGGGGGGCCTTTGTTGTGGGGGAAGAGGTTTTTTGGGTCTGGGAAGGACCTTTGGTCTTCTTCCTCAGACCGAACCCACTCCCCCCAATCCCCCCTCCCTTTCCCATTTTCCCCATCCCCCCTTTTTTTCCCTTTTTTCCTCCTCTTCCTCCTCATCCCTCCCTTATTTCCTTCCCATTTTTAACCTGGGAGCTTCCCTCCACGGGCATTCTAGTTCCTAGGTAGGGGAAGGGTATCGTGGTCCATCCCATTCCGTTGAGGTCCTTGGTGGTGGTGTAGTTTGCCGGGAATCTGGATCCCCTGGGGATGTCCCTTTCCCCTCTCCGGTCCCCGGGAGTGGCCTTGGGTATCTTTCGGGACGGGGGGACTCGGAGGCCACCTTTCGGATTCCGGGGGTGGTGGCCGAGGGGTATGCTTTGTGGCGGATATCCGGCCGCCCTTTTTGTCCGCCGAGGTGGCTCGGTGGATGTGAGGTTGCTATCCCGGATTGCTGGTTTACTGGCATGAAGGGTAGGGTATGGCACGGGTTCCATGCAGCATCTGCACTACTGGCGGTGTTGAGGTCCTCTTGGGCGCGGAGGATTTACGCCCCTTCCATTCCTCCTAGGAGCTATTCCTCCACGCCCCCTTTTTTATTCTTTTTTTATTTTTATTTTCTTTTCTTTCTTTCTTTTTTTTTTCTTAAAAATAAAAAGAAAGAAGTAACCTAACCATGGCTGACCCAATCCATGAACCCAATACCCCGGGCCCCTTCTTGATACCGCACCTAGTTCTGACCCTACCTCGTTCCCGGACAGTTTAATACCCTGTACCTTTGCTGGTGCCTGCTCGTCACCTGCTTCAGGTACTGGGGTTCCGACCGGCCCTTTTGATGTATCTGACCTTCGCTCTTCTCTGACCTTGATTCCGTTCTTCCTCGACGGTGCGGCAATTTTTCGAACCGCTTCGCCTGTTCCCATCGGACCACCCCGGTCCCACATCCAAACGACCACGAACCCTTACATGACGATTCGACTCTTCCTTCTCGTTCATCTCAGAAACGCCTAGCACGTCGCGCACTCCCCTTGGGATTCATTGTTTCACACTCCTCAATGGACGGTTTTACTCTCAGACCGACTACTCCAACTACCTATCTTTCCGATCATAGTATTGGTAAAGCTCTCCTACGCCATGTAGGCAAAGATATCTCTTCACGTCTCAAGAGCGGCACTCGCATCATCACAGTCCAGAATGCTGGCCAAGCTCGCGATCTTTCCCTTCTTACGACCATAGATACTATTCCTATCACTATTGACAAGCATCATTCTCTTAATTCTTGTAGTGGTACTGTCATTTTACCCCACACCATTGTCCAACGGAATTTCCAGACATGTGGTGAAGACATTTTAGAGCAACTTGAACTCCAAGAACTCCCTATCCTTAAGGTTGACACTTTTACCCTCCCTGCCAATAAGCGAAGACGTTTTCCATGCAATGTAGCTCGTTTAACGTTTGATGCCGTGAACTCCCACCTTCGGTATATATTGCGGTCAACGTTTACAAGTTCGAAGGTGACCCTACACCACAGCAGTGTAGAAACTGCTGGCGTTTGGTCATCCAGCGAAATATTGGGTCCATGGCCGAATGCCCAGTCTGTGGTGCCGACGACCATGCCAGTCCTTCTTGTACTTTACCTCCCTCTTGCCTTAACTGTCATGAGACACATCCATCATATTCTCGCCGTTGTCA
Organism: Cherax destructor; assembly: GCA_009830355.1. Taxonomy (NCBI): domain Eukaryota; kingdom Metazoa; phylum Arthropoda; class Malacostraca; order Decapoda; family Parastacidae; genus Cherax; species Cherax destructor. The sequence goes on along the minus strand of WNWK01044730.1, from coordinate 12,663 downwards.
GGTTTACCTGAATGAGCGGAAATCCGTTGCCTCAAAGAGGCGGAAGGCTTCATATGCTATGGCCGTCTCTCATCTACGCTTCAAGGGAGACTTCCCGTATTTCCTATTCTCGCATTGCTAAAAGTCGCCCGCTTCTGGGGTCCCAACTTCCACGGCTTCCTCTGTGGTCGCCTTCCTCAGTCACCCCTGTCTCGAATCCTTTTGATGTTCTGGCTCCGAGGTCCCTACCTCGGCATCCAAAACTATCCACACTCCTTCCTCTACTCACTCGCACAGTTCCGAGTCTACACGTCCTCGCCATTCTCCTAAACCTCAGCGCCCCATTCTTCTCATAAGCCCGGCAAAAATCCCTACTGCCGGGTTCTTCGCCTCCGTCTAGTTCTGTAACGTGTGTGGGGGTTCATCCTCCTCCTCATACACACCTTCATCCCCAGTCCCCTCCCAAGCCCCTTCGACAGCTTCCCCTTCTATCTCCTCGCCCTCTACTTTAGTACAGTCTATAGACTCCCCGATCGTTGCTCACTCTTCTTACATTTCTAATTAGTCCCACATTCTGCATCTTTGACTTCCGAAACACTGGAAGCTATTGCAGAATATATTACCGAGACTGGGCCGATGATGGACACTACTCCATCTGAGGTTCCTCGTCTCTCTTCTTCGTCTCAACCCCCCCTTCCTTCACAACGCCCTCCTCCTCTGATTACAGGTCTTCCGCTGCCTCCACACGTGGACTTTTCTAACCCTAGTCCATAGCTTCCTTCACTGCCACTTATATCCTCCATAAATCATGGCTTATTTGCAGTGGAATATCCGAGGCCTCAGGGGTAACAGGGGTGAGCTTCAGGTGTTGCTCTCCCAGTTTTCCCTATTGGGGTCTGTTTGCAAGAACCCAAATTACAATCCACTGTTATCAGGCCCTTTTCAGGATATAATTTGTTATATTCATCGGATCCTTTTTCCGATGGAACCTTTAACGAAAGTGCTCTTCTTATACGCACTGGTGTTCCATACCGTCAGCTCTATGTCCCTTCTTCCTTACATTACACCGCAGCCCGTATCCACTTGAATAAGTGGTATACACTCTGTTCTTTATATTCTCCCCCTTCGGGCATTGTCTATCCCAGATGTTGATTTTCTGGTTTCTTCCTTACCGCCACCCCTTCTATTACTTGGTGATTTTAACGCACACCACTTTCTCTGGGGAGGGTCGCACTGTGACTCCTGTGGCATTCAGTTGGAGGCATTTCTGCTTCTCTTCCCTCCATGTTTTAAATACGGGTACTCCTACCCATTTTGACCCCCAACTCATTCTTTCTCCTGCATCGATCTTTCCATCTGCTCTTCATCAACTGTCCTTGACTTTACCTGGTCTGTCCTTCCGGACTTACATGACAGCGATCATTTCCCAATCATCCTTAAGTCCCCTCTGTTTTCTCCACCTGCTCATTGCCCACGCTGGCAATTTGACCGGGCAAATGGGACCTTTACGCACATCTTACTGCCTTTCATGAGGTTCCTACCGTCCTCCATTGATGAGGTTTTACATCTCTTTTTCGTCCTCCATCTTCACAGCGGCTTCACATTCTATTCCCCAAACCTCGGGCAAGCATCCTCAGAAGTGCGTGCCTTGGTGGTCTCCTGCCTGTGCTCGGGCAGTGCGTTTGAAACGTGCTGCATGGGGCAGGTATCGTATAACAGAACAACAGAGAGACTCCTTGATTTCAAGCAGAAGAGAGCTATTGCTCGCCGTGTCATCCGTGATGCTAAACGCACTTGCTGGCGAGATTACGTTTACTGTCACTTCGGCTTCCTCGATGAGTGCAGTCTGGAAGAAAGTGCGGAAATTGAGTGGTAAATTCTCCCCGACCCGGCTCCTGTTCTTCAGGTTGCTGGTGTCGAATACACACCCCTCTTGCCGTTGCCACTGAAATTGGTAATCATCTCGTCCGCATTTCTCAGGGGCTCCATCTATGCCCCTCGTTCCTTTCTTCTAAGTCTGCCAGCGAGTTAAAGCCCTTAGATTTTTCTTCTCTTAGAGAAGAATCTTATAATGTGCCTTTTACCCTTCAAGAACGGGAGGCAACACTTCTGCTTGCCGATCATGGCAGCTGGGCCAGACGGCATACATATTCGATGCTACAGCATTTACATCAGTCTGCTCTTACTGTCCTCTTACGACTCTTTAATCTCATATGGTCGCAAGGAGTTCTTCCCCAGCTGTGGAAGTCTGCTATTGTTCTCCCTTTTCGAAACCAGGTGCTACGGGACGGATCCTCTCACTACCGCCCCATCGCTTTTACCAGTGCAGTTTGCAGGGATGGAACGTCTAGTTAATAGACGTTTGATGTGGTATTTAGAGACTCACAATAGTCTTCCCTAGTCAGTATGGCTTCCGTAAGGGCCGTTCGCCATTGACCCCTTGTTACGCTTTAGATACGTATATTCGTAATGCCTTTGCGAATAACCATTCGGTTATCGCTATCTTTTTCGACCTTGAGAAGGCTTATGATACAACTTGGAGATATAATATCTTGGCCCAGGCCCACTCCTTAGGCCTCCGAGGCAACCTACCATTCTTTTCTTAAGGCCTTCTTAACTGACAGACATTTCCGGGTCCGGGTTAGTAATGAACTCTCCCGGAATTTGTCCAAGCGGAAGGTGTCCCCAGGGATGTGTTCTGAGCACAACACTTTTTCTGCTTGCTATAAATAATCTGGCATCTGTTCTCCCATCCAATATTTGGTCATCGCTCTATGTGGATGACTTTGCTATAGCTTTGCAGGTGCTGACTGTCACCTCATTGCAGTTTCCTCCAGCATGCCATCAACCGGGTTTCTGATTGGGCCACCACTACGGGTTTAAATTTTCTAGTGGCAAACTCATCAAATTACGTTCACTAGACGTTCAGTGGTCTCTGGGTCATCCATTGTACCTATACGGCTCACGTATCCCAGAACGTGATACAGTCAGGTTTCTCGGCCTCCTGTTCGATCGTCGATTGTCCTGGAAACCTCACATTACCTCTCTGAAGGCAACTTGTCACACCAGGCTGAACCTTCTTAAAACCCTCGCACATCTTTCATGGGGGCTGATCGTAGAACCCTCCTTCGCCACATTCAGCCCTAATTTTGTCGAAACTCGATTATGGTGACCAGATATATTCTGCGGCCTCCCTGCACTTCTTTCCATCCTTAATCCCGTCCATCACCAGGGATTACGCTTATGCCTTGGTGCTTTTCGTTCTTCCCCGGTTGAGAGCCTCTATGTGGAAGCTAACATTCCATCTTTATCCGATCGTCGTGATGCACATTGCATTCGCTATTTTGTTCGCTTCATGACCTCCGCAATCCTTCCATGTATAGGGATTGTTACAGATGTTAGTAGGCGCTTTATTTGTTCGCGCCCCTGCTTACTCGTCCCTTTTCTTCGTCTACATTCACTCCTGTCTTCCCTTCAGCTCCCACCTCTATATGTTCATGTGACATCTCCCTTTCCCCTACCCCCTTGGGAAGTTCCTGCTGTCCGTGTCTGTTCTATTCCTCTACCTTGCGCGAAAGCCCAACTACCTACGGCGGCTTCTCGCTCTTTCTTTCTAGACCACTTCCGTTCTTTCCCATGCCATCGCAGTATACACCGATGGTTCAAAGTCATCAGACGGCGTCGGATTCGCAGCAGTGTTTCCGGACAGCATTGTACGAGGGCATCTATTACCTTCTGCTAGCATATTTACGGCTGAATTGTATGCCATTCTTGTGGCACTTATCCGTATTGCATCTATGCCTGTGTCACCATTTGTGGTCGTTTCAGACTCCCTTAGTGCTTTACAGGCTATCCGTAAAATTGATACACCTCACCCCTAGTTCTTCGTATCCACCTTTGGTTACGCCGTATCTTTAGCAAGCATAAAGATATTGTTTTTTGTTGGGTCCCTGGTCATGTTGACGTACAGGGCAATGAACAGGCAGATACTGCTGCGCGGTCAGCAGTACATGACCTTCCAGTTTCATATAGAGGTGTTCCTTTCACAGACTATTTTGCGGTCATTGCTACCCACCTTCGAACCCGTTGGCAACAACGCTGGTCTGACCTGCTGAATAACAAACTTCATTCTATTAAACCGATTATAGGTTTCTGGCCTTCTTCTTGTCACCAATGTCGAGGTTGGGAGACTACACTCTCCCGTCTTCGCATCGGCCACACTCGTCTTACTCACGGGTATCTCATGGAGAGGCTCCTGCCCCTCTCTGTGAGCATTGTCAGGTTCCAGTGTCTGTTCGACATATTCTGCTGGACTGCCCACTCTATCAACGAGCACGCAGAATTTACCTCCAACGACGTCTTCGCTCTGCGGCCCTTTCTTTACCTTCCTTCTTGCAGATGGACCCTCCTTTAATCCTGACTCTCTTGTTGACTTTTGACAGAAACTGACTTACTACACAAACTCTGAAGATTACACCTCTAGCACCTCCCTCAGTCCCTTCTACCTCGATCTCTTGCTACCTTCTATCCCTGCACTATCCACCGTCATGCTGCACTCCATACCCTACTAATCATCCATCTCCTCTTACAACCCACTCTCCCTGCATCCTACACAACCTGCAGCGCTGTATAACCCTGTGGTTTAGCGCTTCTATTTGATTATAATAATAATAATCAGACTTACATGCACATGGGTCCTGATCAGCAAAATGCTCATAGGTGTGAAGGTGTCTTCACCAAATAAAACTTCAACAACAAGAACATCAACTGGGACCAGGTGAACCATGTCTTAAATGAAACATGTCTTAAATGAAACATGTTGGGAAGATATCTTAAACAACATGGATCCAAACCAGTGTCTTAAATATCAACTTCCTGGCAGCTGAAGCATGTTAAAGGCATATTTTCCTAAGAAAGAAGTAAACTGAAGAGAGAAAGACGCTCCATCTACAGAAGACGACGAAGAATCACTGAGCTCCTCAAGAATGCTAAATTATCTGATACACGGAAGGAAGCGCTGGCTAGGAAAGTGAAAAGTATCAAACTTAAGTTAAAGGACTCTTAAAGGACCCAGGAGAGACAGGAGGAGCTAAAAGCAATTAGTGAAATTGAAAGAAATTCAAAAAATTTCTTTTCATATGCCAAAAACAAAGCTAATACCACATCTAGTATCAGGCCCTTGCTCAGACAAGATGGGACTTACACAGATGACAACAAAGAAATGAGAGATACTGAAATCCCAATATGACTGTGTTTAGCCAGCCACTAATCAGTCTAAAGATAGTCCAATTGATTTTTTTCATGAATAAGCCTCAAAACTCTTATCAGTGTGTGCCAGATTTCTGACATTGCCCTAACTCCGATGGACTTTGAGAAATTCATTAACAACATGCCTATGCACTCGGCCCCAGGACCAAACTCTCGGAACTGTGTTCATCAAGAACTGCAAGAAAGCCTTCTCATGCCTTAAGTATAATATGGAGGAGCTTAGACATGGGTGAAATTCCATAGTCACTAAAAACAACGGATATAGACCCACTCCATAAAGGTGGCAGCAAAGCATTAGCTAAGAACTATAGACCAATAGCTATAATGTCCCACATCATAAAAATCTTTGAAAGAGTGCTAAGAAGCACGATTGCAAACCACTTGATTCCCAAAACTGCACAATCCAGGGCAACATTGGTTCAGAGCATGTTGCTCCTGCCTTCGTAACTACTGAATCACTATGTATGGTCTTGGGTGCACTGGAAGAAAACAGAATGCAGATGTAATATACATACTTTGCAAAAGCCTTTGAAAAGTGCAATCATTGTGTAATAGCTCACAAAATACATGCTAAAGGAATAACTGGAAAAGTAGGGAGATGGATCTTCAACTTTCTAACCAATCAGAGTAGTGATTAACAGAGTTAAATCGGAAGCTGCCATAGTGTAAAGCTCTGTTTCACAAGGCACAGTACTTTCCCCCATTCTGTTCCTCATTCTCATATCAGACATAGAGATGTAATCTACAGCACTGTCATCCTTTGCAGATGATACTAGGATCTGCATGAGACTGTCGTCTGTTGAGGACACGGTTAACCTCCAAGAAGATATAAACCAAGTTTTCCAATGGGCAATGGAAAATAATATGATGTTCAATAAAGACAAATTCCGACTACTCTATTATGGAAAACTGGAGGAGATAATAAATAGAACTGAGTACACTACAAACTCTGATCATACAATAGTGGAAAAATAATGTAAGGGACCTGGGAGTGGTAATGTCCGAGGATCTCGCTTCAAGGATCACAACAGTGCCACGATCACAACTGCAAAGAAAATGATAGGATGGATAATGAGAACTTTCAAAACAAGAGATGCCATGCCAAGCCAATGATCCTTTTCAAATCACTTGTCTCTCTAGGCTGGAATATTGTTGTACATTAACATCTCCGCTCAAAGCAGGTGAAACTGCAGATCTAGAAAGTGTACAGAGAACCTTTACTGTACATATAAGTTCTATCAAACACCTCAACTACTGGGAACACTTGGAAGCACTTGATTTGTACTCTGGAATGCAGGTGAGAGAGAAATCATAATCTAAATTTGGAAAATCCTAGAAGGAATGATCCCGAATCTGCACACAATCCCTATGAAAGTAAGACGGGGGAGGTGGTGCAAAATACCCCCAATGAAAAGTAGGGGACCCATTGGTACACTAAGAGAAAATGCCATAAGTGTCTGGGGCCCAAGACTGTTCAACAGCCTCCCACCATGCATAAGGGAAATTACCAGTAGGCCCCGACTGCCTTCAAGAGGGAGCTGACAGATATTTAGTCGAGCCGAACAGCCGAGCTGTGGTTCGTACTTGGACTATGTGCGGCCAGCAGTAATGGCCTGGTTGATCAGGGCCTGGTCGTGACTGGACCGCAAGGGCGGATCCCCAGAATACCCTCCAGGTAGGCGAAGCCTGGTCCAGCAAGTGGCTTTTGGAATTTAACCACATCAAAGCAAAGTCATGAAGATCAGGGAAGGGCAAAGATGACAAGAGTACAGGCTAGGGGCCAAAGACTGCAAACCTCTACCAAGGAAAAGGATCTTGGGGTGAGCATAATACTGAGCACAATACTGAGCACATCTGAGGCACACAAATCAAATAACTGCTGCAGCACATTGGCAACAGCAAACCTAAGAATAGCATTTCAACATCTCAGTAAGGGAATCATTCAGGACTTGAAAGTCCTTCACATTAGGTTTTTGCTCTATTGTGTGGTTAGAATTTTTTAACACTGTTCTAGCTTTTAACTCAAGTTTTCCATAACTGAGTATGTAGTTAATTTGTCCTCATTTAACATTTTGTTTTCTGTGGTCCATTGGATGATTTATTTTATATCCAGACATGTTGCGATGACACTGGAACAGCTTGAGCTCCAAGACCTCCCATTTTTTAAAAGTAGACACATGTACTTCCTGCCAGCAGGCGGAAATGCTACCCTTTTCAATGGCTCGTTTTAACTTTTGACTCCGTGAGCTTCCGTCCCTGGTTTACATCACAGGACATCATCTAAGAGTTGATCCCAACACCACAAAAGTTAGAGATTGCTGGCTTTTTTTGGCCATCCAGCAGGTCCATAGTGGAATATCCAGTCTTTGGGTGCCGACAGCCATAGCAATGTCTTGTAGTCTACCCCCCTCTTGCCTTAATTGTAATGAAGCCCCCCCCATCTTGTCTTGCCAAGTTTATAAATGAACGAGAAATCCGTTATCTCAAACAGGGTTTTATTTTTTGCCATGGCAACCATCTACACCTCCAGGGGAAACCTCCCCGCATTCCTTATTCTCGAGTTACTAAGAGGCCCCCAACCCTGGGACCCCAATTCTGCAGTCTCCCTGTGGTTACACCTTCCACAGTCACACCTGTCTAACTCAGTCCAGACCCCCGAGGTCCCTATTCTCACTTTTGGTTTGTCTAAAAGACCTCTTGCAAGCTCCTCCTTTTTTGCCCCCTCTACTTTTCCAAAGTCCAAACAATCCACAAAGTGTAAATCTCCTTTAACCTCTCCTTCAATTATTGTACCCAGACATTTTTTTTTTCCAGTCTCTGTAGCTGGTTCTTTCCCTCTTACTAATTCTTTAAGAGTGCGGCTTCATCCTCTCCCTCGACCGCCCTTCCTCTCCTATCCCCTACCAAGTTTCTTCCTCTTCTGTCCCCTCCCAGGCTTTGTCCCAAGTTAACTCTCACCTTTTCCTCCCCCCTACTTTGGTAACTTTTATCATTGCCCCGATCTTTAGTCACATTCCCCCCTTATCTCTTCCATCCCACATACAAAAATCCTTGTCCTCTGAAACACTTGAAGCTTTTCTCCAAATATATTGAGGATCCAAACCATTGATGGTCACTATTCTTCACTTTTCTATGCCATATGCACAACCTTCTTCACAGCATTCCAATCCTTCACTGCTTACTGCTTTTTCCACTGCCTCCACATGTGGACTTCAACCCTTCTAGTCCATAGATGCCTATTGCTTGTATTCCCTGTATTCTTTTTCAAATCATGGCTTATTTACAGTGGAATATCCAAGGCCTCCAGGTAACTGGGGTGAGCTTGGGGATTGCTCTCCCAATTTTCCCATTTGTATTTATTTAAAGGTACCCAAATTATGCTGCGCTGCTAGCCATCCCGCTCGGGCTATGTTTTATTATATTCATCAGAACCTTTAATGAAAGTGCACTTTTTTTACTCACTGGTATACCATACCATCAGATCTTTGTTCATACTTTTTTTGCATTACACTGCAGCACGATTACTTGAATAAGGGTCTGCTCTTTGTACATCTCTCCTTCTCTGGCATTATCTATCCCAGATATTGCATTTCTGGTTTATTCATTACCGCCACCACTTCTGTTAAGGCGATTTTTAATGCTTGCCATTTCCTCTGAGGAGGGGTTCTCACTTTGACTCCAGCATTCAGTTAGGCTCTTTTCACTTCTCTCCCATTCCATGTTTTAAATACAGGTATTCCAATCCATTTTGATCCTCATACTAATCTCTCTTGCATCGATCTTTCAGTTTGCTCATCTGCACTAGACTTTACCTGGTCTATACTTCCGGACTTAATGACAGCGATCATTTTCCAATCCTCCTCATTAGTGTTCACCACCTCAAAGCCCAAGCTGGCAGTTTCCTAGCGAATTGGGACCTGTACTCATGTCAAACTGTTTTTTGTGAAGATCCTTCATCATCCTCTATTGACGAGCTATTACACCTATTCTACCTCCATTTTAACCGGCTTCACATTCTATCCCCCAAAATTTTGGGCAAGCATTTTCAGAAATGCATGCCTTAGTGGTCACCTGCTTTTTCGTGGGACGTTTGAAACGCACTGCATGGGGCAGATATCGTTACAGTAGGACCACAGAAAAACCTTGATTTTAAGGGAAAGAACATGCCGCCATGTTGTCCGTGAAGAAACAAAAGGATCTATAGAGGCAGTCGGAAAAAAAATTTGGAAACGAGTGGCAAAACGTGCAGACACGGCTCCTGTTTTTGGGTTGCCAGTGTCACAAGCGAACCCTCTTGAAGTTGCCACCAAATTGGTAATAATCTTGTCCTTATTTCTCAGGGCCCATCTACCCCCCTCGTTTTTTCCCCCCGCTGGGGGCCCCCTTAGACTTCTAGCAGAGAAGCATCTTATAATGTCCTTTTTACATTCGGAATGAGGGTCAAATTTTCCACTTGCCGATCATTAGCAGCTGGACCTGACAGCATTCATATTCGTATAAATCAGCATTTATATCCATCAGCCCTTGCTGTCCTTTTTTTCTTTTTTATAATCTATTTGGTCACAAGGAGTTTTTCCCCCGCTGGGGAAAAATTCCATTAAAAGGACACAATTGAACTAATGTACATTTTATTGTTAACGTTTTCCTTCCGGAGCTTTCAAGCCTTTAAAAATATATGGACACAGTTGGTATATATATACTGTCAAGGAGGTGAAAACTAGTGGTGTTAGAAGTAGTAGGTTGATATAGTAGTAGTAGAAGTAATACAATAAGGTAGAACAATCAATATGCACATGAGTAAAAGGTGATAAAACAAATACTTGGGTAGTATAACAAAGGTTAGACAAATATTTGCTGGAGGTTGAAATATAGAAGGCCGGGGTGTTCCACATCTACGATGTGCAAATTAGGGGGAGAGACTAGGGATGGTAGGGTTTACTGTTTTCAGGAGGATTCTTGCTAAGACTTCAGAGAGGTGAAGCTCCTTTTTGTTTTGTTTAATTGTGTTAGAAACAGAGATAAGTGCTGATTCAAGGCATTTTCCACGGAAATTATTTTTTGATTACTAGTAGGGCGTTTTTGAATTTCATGAGATGATTGGGGAATTTCGGTGTTGTACGCAGGCGTTGTTCAGGTTTCGTTTCTGCATGCATTCATGTGTTCTTGGGGATGCGGTCTCGGGTTTTTTGCTGTTTCTCCTACATTTTGCGCAGCCTCCACAGGGTATAGTGTAGACCCCTGCGGAGGGGTTATGGTGTTGGGGATTTAGTCCTGGTTAGATCCAATAGAATACGGAAGCAACTTAGTGTTAGCTTGTGCAAATATTTAGAAATGTTGGATGCAACCTGGCTGTTGGGAAGAATTAAATTTTTTTGGGGAGGGAGTTGACGCGTGGAGAATTAATGATCTGAAGAGTTTTTTTCTTGAAATTTTTTGATGAAAAAGGAAGGAAAATAAAAAACACCATCTCTGAAGTCTTAGCAAGAATCCTCCTGAAAACAGTAAACCCTACCATCACAGTCTCCCCTTTTTAATTTGCACACGAGATGTGGGGAAACTTATGGCCTTCATATTTCAACCTCCAGCAGAAATATTTGTCTAACCTATTGTTATACTACCCCCAATATTTGTTTTATCACCTTTTTTTCATGTATATTGATTGTTCACCTTTTTTTATTACTTCTACTACTACTACTACTACTTTCTACTTATATCACTACTACTTCTAACACCACTAGTTTTTTTACCTCACCTTGACAGTATATATATACCAACTGTGTCCATATATCGCTTGTAACGGGGGTTAGAAAGCTCCTGGAGCGAAACGGCCAAAAAATGTCACATTAGTTGCAATTGTGTCCTTTTTTTTTAACATATTGTCGGTAATTCTACCAATATTATTACAAATCTGCCATTGTTCTCCTTTTGAAACCCCGGGACAGTGAACCCCGGTTAACGGGATAATTGTCCAGAATGCTGTTTAAGTGCCTTACCGAACGAATTTTTTTAAAATAAGGAATAATGTAAATTAGATTTTTTCCTTTGGACCCCCAAACATACACTTCAAAAGACTTCAAAAATACATTTACATAATTGTTATGTTTGAGCAGGCCTTAACCGGGGTCCACTGTCCCCCACATGATGCCTCCCACTATCGTCCCATTGCTCTTACCAGTGCAGTTTGCAGGTGACTGAACGCCCAGTAAACAGACGTTGATGTGGTATTTAGACAAACTGCAGCCTTCCACTACAGTAAACCTTTGGTTTTCATTTCCCTGGTTTTCGACTACTTTTGTGAAAATATTGTCCCAGTTTTCGTTTGCCCCCCTTTGGGTTTTTATTTCCCCCACTGAACATGTCCATGGCCCACACAAAGCATCCAACACATGCATTCCGGTCGGTCTGGCTTTTTTTTGTCGAGTGAACATTACCCGCTCATACGAAACATTTCGTAATAATTTTTTGTTTTTTTGCTTGTTTATTGAGTGTGACTGCTAAAAAGCCACCATGGGGCCAAAGATAGTTCCAGTGCCAGCCCTTTGATAAAGGCAAGAAAAACATAGAAATGCTTCAGAGTAGGAGGAAAGAGATTGGGAATGTGCCTTCAGCAATTAAGGACATTTGTGCAAAAGGAGTGAGGGAAAGTTTTGTGGAGAAATATCACCCTAACAAAGCTGTTGCAAGCAGTGTCTGCAACATGTTCAATGACAATGCGTTTCCCTTTTAGGAAATCTTTTAGACGCCGAAACAGACCTCTGGGGATATTTTTGTGCGACGGGGGCAGTAACTCAAGCTGGTCCTAGTGCCAGTAAAAGACAAAGAAGGGAAGTAACCCAGGTAGGGGGTTGATACCTGAAGTCCTTATGGAAGGGGTTCCCTTCCAAACAAACTCCCCCCTCCTCACCATCTTCCATACGCCAACGAGTTTTCAATAAAGGAAAATGATTTAAAGTTCATTTATCCCCTTTAAACCCCCTTTGGGGTTAGGTCGTACAAGACGTTTTTGCATGTGGTTTTACTTTTGTACCTTTTCTAACGCCGTATCAAGCAGAAACAGGCTGTTAGGCCTAGATTATAGAATGGGTTTGCGGGGAGTGTGCGCAGTATAAAAATTCCTGCACCACAGTGTATAAGGAGGAAAAAAAAGAGTGTTTTTTGGGGTTTAAAAAAGGGTTTACAGTATTTTCAAAGGTATTTATGCTTGTATTCTTTTTTTTTTCTCATTTTATAGAATAAGATATATTACAGAAATAGATAATTTTGACTGGTTTCACGATAAGTATTGAAACTGAGCGCAAAAACAAATGTTCATTTGGCCGATGTTCAGGGGGAAACAAATCACACCATGAGTCCAATAAAATCAACTGGAGAGTCTAAAATTTTGCACAAGTGGGCTGATATTATTTATACCATTTT
>WNWK01044729.1:0-14989 GCA_009830355.1 Cherax destructor | reverse complement strand
TTTTCTCCTCAGCCTTATCCCTGGTCCTTGACTGTTGTCTTCCTTCTGATGTGATTACATCAGTTTCGGGTCGGACTTAACTTTCGATGCTATGTCATTTTCACTGTTTCTGGGCCTCCCTCCGTACTTGTGCATACTGTTTCTGCTCTTCTACTAATCTCTTTGTTTACTTGGGTTTTTTTGCCTTCTGTCCCGTTTCCATTCTCTGATACTCTGAGTCTTTGCCCCTGCATTTTTTGGGTAAACCAGGGCTCTTTCTGGCCTTCCCATTTAATCCTTTGCCTCTGGGTAAAAACCCGTTCCTCTGCCTCCTTGCACTTTCCCCCTACGTATTCCATCATTTCATTTATTGTCACCCCTTCCATTTCCTTTCCCACTGAACGTCCTGCGGGAAAATTTCCCTCATCCCCGGTAGTTTCCTTTTTTAAAGTCTGGTTTGTCTCTATCGGCTTTTTTTTCCTCTCCACCTGTAGCTCTAAATGTACTAAAAGGGAAGCACCATATGGTCACTGGCTCCCGGGGTCTCGGCATTATGTTTTCAATGTCTGAGCTGTTCGGGTGAATACAAGGCCCATCTTGCTGGTTCATCTTCTCCTCTCTTTTTGGTTGTGTTCCTGACATTTTGGGGCATCAGGTTTTCCAGTACCACGTCCATCATCTTGGCTCTCCAAGTTTCGGGACCACCATGGTTCATGGTTCTCCCAGTCGATTTCCCTGTGGTTGAAGTCCCCCCAACCAGTAGCTTCGCTCTACTCATGTGTGCTTTTCTTGCCACCCCCCCAGGGTGTCCACCATCTCTGTTGTTCCAGTTTCTTCTCCTGGCCTCCTGCAGTTCTGGGGTGGGTTATACATCACTGCAAGACTATCTTTGCCCCCCCAGACTGGATGGTACCTACTATGAAGCCCCGTTCTCTACCCACCTCCATTCCTACCATTTCCTCAAACCCAACGGTCCCTTTTACAAGCAGTGCGACCCCTCCTCCCCCTGCTCCTCCTATCTTTCCTCTGGATCTGATATCCCTGTGGGAAGATTGCATCTGTTACTGTCTCATTTAGTTTAGTTTCAGTGACCGCTATGATGTCTGGGGATGCCTCATCTATTTTTCATTCCACTGTTCATACTTATTCGTAATTCCATCCGCGTTTGTGTACCAAACCTTCAACCTTGTTTCCAATACTGTGGCCCTGGGGAGATCTTTGTGGGTTGGGGGTGTGGGCAGGGTGCCCGCAGGGGTTGCAGCAGGGTGTGGGGGATTGTATGGTTGGAGTATGGGCTAGTGGGGTGCAGTTTGGGGTGGGGGTGGGGGTAACTGTGACGGTGGATTTTCGTTTGCTAGGGTGGGGACAGGGGCCTGATAAGTGGGTGTGGTGCTAGAGTGTATGGTTGTCGTGGGTTGTTTGTGATTTGAGGCCCACTGAGGGTACTTCCAGTGTGTGTGTTTGTCCTGCTTGTGTGTGTGTGTGTGTGTGAAGGCAAGGAATAGGCTGTCATGTCTGTTCTTAAATTAAATTAAAATTAAAATTGACAAAGAAATTACAGTAGATATACGTAATCAGCCTTACTAAGACCCTCATCAGGAAACACTCGCCCTGTTTCCTGACGAACCTTACCTAACCTACTTAATCTGATACAAATGTAGGAAGAGAGGAAAGCCACTAATTATGTAATGCCTTTCCGACAAACTGATCATAAAGCTTACTACTTAAATCTAAGCCTAGTATATTATTTAAGATATTAAGTATGAGCGCAGCTTGTGTAATTCGTTACAATCACATGAACAATGAAACAGGTTGACAATGGTAAATTGGTCAATTACAAATGTAATTACAAACAAATTACATAGAATTTACATTGGTTGAATGATCTGTATTTTATTATTGTAATAATATTATTACTTTATTATTATTCTTATTTTATTGTGTTATTATTATTATTATTATTATTATTATTATTATTATTATTATTATTGTATTGTGTTATTATTATTATTATTTTATTGTGTTATTATTATTGTTATTTTATTGTGTTATTATTATTATTTTATTGTGTTATTTTTATTATTTTATTGTGTTATTATTATTATTATTATTATTATTATTATTATTATTATTATTATTATTATTATTATTATTATTATTATTATTTTATTGTGTTATTATTATTATTATTGTTTTATTGTGTTATTTTTATTATTATTATTATTATTATTATTATTATTATTATTTTATTGTGCTATTATTATTATTATTATTATTATTATTTTATTATTAGGAAACACTAAACTCGTAGGGGTCATACAGGAAGGAAGGGACGACAGATTCACTTCCTGGATCAAGAGCCTCCTCACGTGCGTCAAGCCTGATGAGTACCTATCCTTAAAACTATGTATGGAGTTGGCCTTCACAACTTATTTTTCCAGTGAAGTTCACTTCCTGTCCACCGTGAAGCTGAAGAAATACTTCCTGACATTCTTGTGATTTTTCTGTCTTTAACTTCTAGCTGGTCTGTTTTTCACCCGTTCCTCTCTCGAACACCCTGTCAAATCCTCTAAGGATTATGTATATCAGTATGGTATCTCCCCAGATTCTTTTATCCTCTGGTGGTGTCGGATTCATTTCCTTTTGCCTCTCTTCGTAGCTCAGTCCCCATAGCTATGGGAATATCTCGTTGCATACCCTCAACTGTGGGTTCCATGCTGGTGCTGCATACTACAAGATGGACGTAACGTATGACTTTTTGTTGAGCAGAGCATTCGGTTGATGTGTGCCTCTGGTGATATGTTCGGCACTATGTTCATCCCTAAATCTCTCTCTTTGAGTAAAGCTTGCAGCTCCTCTTCCCCAGAGTATATGCTCAGTTTCCGGATTTGTTGCCTTTCCCCAACTGTAATATTATTACATTCGCAAGGTGAGCTCCAGCCTCTGGGGAAATGGAACCAATTTGGACTCTAATCCAGGAATTGGAGTACAGGACCACCCAACTTCATTTGCTGGGGTTGATTTCAAGTAGTCTCTTGCCTAACCAATTTTACGGTTTATCCAGTTAAGTTTGTCATCTTTCCTGGTCCCCATCGACTTTTATTCTCCTTATTAATTTTAAATCATCTGAAAAAAGAGAGAAACATTCGATCTATTTTCTTCTGGTACGTCATTGACAAACACCAGAAACAGTGATTTCATAATACAGCCGATCCTAGCAGAGCTCCACCAGTTAGAGCTTCCCATTCTAACATTTCTAACAATCACTTATTTTCTCCTTCCCATAAGGAACTCTATGATCCCTGTACCATATACTCTATGATTCCTGCCTGCTCCTTAAGTTTTTGTCCCAGTAAGGTAGTGTAAGATGCCTTCTTGCAGTCCAAGAAAATGAAATCCACTCATTCCTCTCTCCTGTTTTTATCCTGGTGTGTCAGTATGTGTGTGTGTGTGTGTGTGTGTGTGTGTGTGTGTGTGTGTGTGTGTGTGTGTGTGTGTGGGGGGGTGTGAATACTGTCTGTAAAATACACGAGAAAATCGTGTACATGTGTATCAGTCCATAAACAAAGACTGTAGGCTACACCTGCCTGCCCTGTACAAGACTGTCGCGTGTGAACGAACACTGCGCTTGTAAAATACATCTGACCACCTTTTACAAGTGTAAATTCCCTTGAGAATATTAGTGCCTGTGTTTGCAAGCTTGCTTGAGGGGTGGAGCTGCGTGGCACCGTGTAACTGGTGGTCAGGTTCTGCTTCATTTTATGAAAATTTTTCACTGATCCTTCCTGATAAGGGAGAGCGTTGAACCCTGCGTGTGTGGGAGCGTGGGAGTTTGTACACTTGCCGTGTTCCGTATTCTTGTGCGTGTGAGCAGCAGTTCACGTACATTTGAGCCATTATACTCCTTAATGCGTTTATAGCTGTCCGTGATTTGTACCAAGTGAATCAATGGTGCGGGGTGAAGCATTAGACCGTGAGAAACAGCCCCATTAGTCACCTGCAACAGCCATTAATGACCCACTGCACCATCAATGTGACATTCGGCCTAACGAACAACCTACATCTCTGTCATTTTCCATTTGTATAAAGTCGGTCGCATGAAATACTGCAAGTGACTTTTATGGTTTGAGATGATATGCTGCGATCAGTTCTGCTTGAAGTCCTCCCCTTTGCTGGTCTTTGTAAGTGTACAACTCATTGTGGCACCACCAGTCACTCGTGATGGATTGAACGTCTACTGGTTATGCTCTTCCATCTCGCTGTCAGCCATAGCGCAGCCATTTTATAGTTGCTTACTTGTAGTTAAATATACACTTTTATATGTTTATATAACCTACGTAACCTTGACTAACGTAGCTTAACCTAATCAAATCTAAAGTAATCTAGCCTAAATTGTTAATCTAATGTAAAATAAAGAAATTAGTTTTGATAAAGTTACACGAGGCATTAAGAAACCAATATTGGGTACCTGGATAGAAAATAGCTTAATAAAATGATGGTAAAACTGGTGTATTGGGTCACCTCGTCCCATCAAACCTTCCTAACTTTCCTCTTGCTCGGCTTCACTTCCGGTAACTGTTTGTTCGATCACTGACGATTTTTTTCAAGTCTCCTTCCGGCCTTCTTTCATTCTCTTCAGTTTTGCATTTTCCTCATTATTTTTTCATAGTCCAGAAACAAGAGTATATAGAATCAACTCCTTTAACGAAGTTATTGTTACACAACAAGAACAATATGAATACAAGCATTGATCCTTGTGGCACTCCACTAACTACACTCCCATCCTGATGCCTTATTCCTCATTGTGACTAGTTGATTTTTTATGTTAAAATATTTAACTGTCCACAGGTTTCTCGGAGATTCGAACTTTTGACTTTGAAAAATGACAGAACACAGTCCACAGACCCCAGTTCGGATTATCTGAAAAGCCTGTGGATTGTTGCAAGCGTCTATAATAACTTTTTTATATCTCGTAGTCTCGTATTCATCCATGTGCGTATATCTTTCATTGAATCCTTGCCTGCTTTTCCAGTTAGCCTTCTAAGTGGCACTGAGTCTAAAAACTTCTTCCGGTCTAGGAATTTGTAATCCACCCATCAATTTTTTTCCTCTCTGACCTCTGTTAATCTATCGCATATTTATAAAAGGTTTTCATGTGTGTGTGTGTGTGTGTGTGTGTGTGTGTGTGTGTGCGTGTGTGTGTGTGTGTGGAGGAAGGTGGTGGGCGTATGTGTTGTGATGTGCGTGTGAGTGAAAGCGGCTGTGTTTGAAAGTTACAGTCCTACGTCAATGAGCAAAGCAATTTACTTCTCTCTGTCTTCACCAATAAGAAAATGAAATTTTCTCGCCCGTCTACCCGCCTCCATCTAGCAACACACACACGCACACGGGCTTACTCAACACACACGCTACACAGAGCAGGTCGTGGTTGTAGGGGTGGGCCAGGAGCTGAGACGTGACTTCATCCGTGGGAACCACAATAAATAGGTGAATATAGAGTGGGGCAGGAGCTACACACACACACTACACGTTCTACACCGCAGGAAAATTGGCGTCAGGAGGCAGCTCACTGTGCCCAAGGCAACACGCCAAACATTTTGTCAAATCTGGCCAAAATTAAAACCAAACACTGGAGTCGAAACATTGATCACTTATAATTTCCGTGGTACACTTTGCCTTGGTGTTGGTATGTGCGATCAATGATTCATCAGTCACTGGCACAGACCAGCTTCCAGCCAAAATCAAGGCTCCCTCTTTAGGTGCTAAGTAAAGTACACTAATGTGCCTGTGTTAACCCGAGTGTTTTGGAAAGGGTTTGGGTGTTGGAATGGGTGTGCTGGAGTGAGTGTGTTGGAATGGGTTTGTTAATGACAGTGCTGGCGCTTGGTTTGACTTACGTCGCTTTCAGGGTCCTGCAGTGCTCTTTGTTAAGGTATCCGAATGATTTAAATTTGTCAGATGCTTTTACGTTGCATAGGTGATTTGTCCCAAGTTTGCCTCCGGTAATACGCTTTGTATTATGCTTACCCCTAGGACATTTTTGCTTTCCTGAGATCAGTAGCCTCCATCACGCTCCATCACGCTTGTCTCTCTTCCATATTTAGTGATCTCTCTCCCGTTCCCCGATTTTCATATCGCGGCACTTGATGGATTTAAAGTTGCTTTAGCATGTGTTTGACCATTCCTGCAGCCTGTCTGAGTCCTCGTACAGTCTTATACTGTCTTATCCAGTTGTATTCTTCTCATTAGATTGTACCATAAAAAACTATATGGAGAAAGACTCGTAACATACAACGCGTTCGTCCCTAGACCATAAAGACAATGAAATGTCTTTCAGACCTTTGAGATATTTAAGAAATTTGCTATATTCATCCATGAAGAACTGTTTGAAGTATAAAGAGAATCGATAACCTGAACACAGTGGAATGAAACTTCTAGGAAAGAAGTGCAACACAAACGTGTAAAGTTTTTTTGCTGTAGGTTAGTTAAAAGGAATCCTCTCTTGAAGCTGTAAGAGAGGAAACAAATCTTTTAACAACCATCTTGATACGCTCTTTACAATTATCGGATTCAGCTAGATGTTGTAGAGGGGCTTCTGTGGTAGATGAAATCCTGGAGTCAGCTCATAAGCAGCACCTTAGGACTATCAGCTGACGATGAACTATCCAGGGCATGTTAGCAGTAGTAACATGTGAATGAATGGTTCAGAGAACCGACGAGTTGGTAAATTAGACACATATGCAACACTTGGGTATCTTTATTGAGGAAACGTTTCGCCACACAGTGGCTTCATCAGTCCATACAAAGGAGAATCGTGAAGAACAGGAGGAGTGTGAGGTTGTCAGGCCTCAATCTGAGACGATGTTGTCAGTCCATCAATCTTGAATAGAATAACAGCATATGAGCAGAGGAACCTTATATACTGTAGACAGGAGAGGTGCAGCAGTAGTAGGAGGTGTCACATTTGTTCAATGTGGAAGTAGGTCGTGCCCAAGGAATAGGCAAGTGAAGAAATCCCTGTATTAAGATACCAAGATGTTGCAGTGTCAGACACTGCAACATCTTGGTATCTTAATACAGGGATTTCTTCACTTGCCTATTCCTTGGGCACGACCTACTTCCACATTGAACAAATGTGACACCTCCTACTACTGCTGCACCTCTCCTGTCTACAGTATATAAGGTTCCTCTGCTCATATGCTGTTATTCTATTCAAGATTGATGGACTGACAACATCGTCTCAAGATTGAGGGCCTGACAACCTCACACTCCTCCTGTTCTTCACGATTCTCCTTTGTATGGACTGATGAAGCCACTGTGTGGCGAAACGTTTCCTCAATAAAGATACCCAAGTGTTGCAGTAGTAACATAAGTTGGTGGTGGTTTGTAATAGTAATACTATCACTAGAAGTTGTGGTGATGTTGGTAATAGTATTATCACTAGAGGCTGTGGTGTTGGTAATAGTACAATCACTAGAGGCTGTGGTGTTGGTAATAGTACAATCACTAGAGGCTGTTGTGTTGGTAATAGTAATATCACTAGAGGCTGTGATGTTGGTAATAGTATTATCACTAGAGGCTGTGGTGTTGGTAATAGTACAATCACTAGAGGCTGTGGTGTTGTTAATAGTACAATCACTAGAGGCTGTTGTGTTGGTAATAGTACTATCACTAGAGGCTGTGGTGTTGGTAAAAGTACTATCACTAGAGGCTGTGGTGTTGTTAATAGTACAATCACTAGAGGCTGTGGTGTTGGTAATAGTACAATCACTAGAGGCTGTGGTGTTGGTAATAGTACAATCACTAGAGGCTGTGGTGTTGTTAATAGTACAATCACTAGAGGCTGTTATGTTAGTAATAGTACAATCACTAGAGGTTGTGGTGTTGGTAATAGTGGCACTGACACTAGAAGTGGTAGTGATGTTAGTAATAGAAGTACTATCACTAGAAGTTGTGATAATGTTGGTAATAGCACTCTCAGCTTTCTAAGCAGAAGAGAAGAGCCACTGAAATTAATGCTAATTTTTCTCAATGAAGTGTTGGGGTCTTACTGCTTCTCGCTCTCACTCTCTTTCTCTCTCTCTCTGTCTCTGTCTGTCTGTCTGTCTGTCTGTCTGTCTGTCTGTCTGTCTGTCTGTCTGTCTATCTGTCTGTCTGTCTGTCTGTCTCTGTCTGTCTGTCTGTTTGTCTGTCTCTGTCTGTCTGTCTGTCTCTTTTTGTCTCTCTCCTCTCTCTCTCTCTCTCACTCTCTCTCTCTCTCTCTCTCTCTCTCTCTCTCTCTCTCTCTCTCTCTCTCTCTCTCTCTCTCTCTCTCTCTCTCTCTCTCTCTCTCTCTCTCTCTCTCTCTCTCTCTCTCTCTCTCTCTCTCTCTCTCTCTCTCTCTCTCTCTCTCTCTCTCTCTCTGTGGAGAAAATTCTCCAAAGGAGGGGGGGTATGCGCCCTTACTACCCTTGTTAAGGGCCCTCACCCTTTCATCCCTTAGGAAGGGGCCAGACGAGGCGAGTCTGGGTGCATAAACAATTTAATACAGACCAGATGTACTGACCAAGTAGCAACGAGTGTGTATGTGAGTTTAATAGACATTTGAGATAAATGTAACTCTTTACCGTAACAGGAAAATTATAGTAAACTGTTGTATTAGTTTCTACACTTGAAAATTACAATCATGTGTTCCAGTGATTGAAATTTAGGGGACACAAACATTTTAATTGCCACTTGTAGCAGTATGTAGCAATTGTTGAACTTGTGCTGACCTCAGCGATCAAGCTCCACGAGGCACCACGAGGCTGCAAGAAGCTGCACGAGGGGTTAGATTGAATACGGGCTCCGAAGAGGTCATACGACGCGAGGGTCATACGGCGTGAGGCGACGTAACTCAACAAAGACATTAGAGGCAGATATGCCTCTAAGGATGTGGAATACTAATTCAAATCAATTAAGGGAACTTATCAAAGAAGATTTCCCTGAAGCTGAAATTCCTGAATTTTACAACATACTTGGACTTAATTGGAACTTACAGGAAGACACTTTGAGCCTCAAAAGGATAACCAATAAATCAAGCAGTACACTCACTAAACGTAGTTTACTGTCAGAGGTATCACAATGTTTTGATCCTCTAGGACTCGTCTCACCAATTACCATAAAAGGTAAAATGATTGTGCAAGATGCGTGGAAGCTCAAAATAGGTTGGGATGAGAACTTGCCTCTAGAAATGAGTCAAGAATGGGATGAAATATCCAAGGAGTTTAAACAACTTCATCAAATTAAATTTCCCAGACAAATAGGTCAAGAGGGAAACAAGTACACATTACATGTGTTCTGTGATGCGTCAACAAGAGGTTATGGCGCTGTAGCTTACATGAGTAACGCTGAAGGAAGTACTTTAATTACTTCAAAGGCCAGGGTTGCACCCTTGAAGGTCAGAACAGTACCACAATTGGAACTGACAGCACTCTATGTAGGTACAAAATTAGCTGTCTATCTCAACAAAGTACTTGATCATCTCACTATTGAAAAAAACTGTGATCTGGAGTGACAATGAAGCAGTTCTCCAGTGGTTAAGAAATAATAAGAGTAAGTTGGTCTATGTACAGAATAGAGTAGCAGAAATAAGAGAGATGCAGAGAGACTATGTCTTTCTCCACGTCTCTACACAAGAGAATCCAGCTGACATGTTGTCACGTGGTGTCCCACTCAAGAAATTTGTGGATAATAAATTATGGCTCCACGGACCTAACTTTCTCTCTAGTGAAAATAACTGGCCGCAGCAAAAAGCTTACATTATGCCAGAAGAAACAGTCTGTTTGAAGACCGCAGAAATAATCTGTTTAAATACTGCAGACACAAAAGAAATAGTCATTGATGGATCTAAATACTCATCTTTGGGTAAACTCTTAAGAGTTACATCTCTTGTCTTTAAATTCATTAAAGGGATAAAACCTAATTATGAATTACTAGAACCCATTAAATACTGGATAAAGTTAATACAGAAAGATGTTTTCTCTACAGAGCATAGATTTCTGGAAACTCAGGATAAATCAACAAAGAAACCTGATATGATTAATTCTTTAGGACTTTATCTCGACTCAGAAAAAATTATAAGATGTCGAGGAAGAATTCATAATTCTTCACTACCTAAGGAAACAATACATCCAATATTGATCCCCAAGAATCATTGGCTAACAAGACTGATTATTCAGAATGCCCACAGTAACGTGTTACATGGTGGTGTAGCTGACACTCTTTGTCATATACGTCAGTCCTACTGGATACCTCAAGGTCGACAAAGTGTGAAGAAACAAATAAGAGACTGTATTACTTGTCGCCATTATGATATGCGAGTATGTCAGTATCCAGGTCCACCTCCATACCCTTCTGAAAGAGTATGTCATGTCACTCCATTTGAGGTGACAGGTGTAGATTACACAGGACCAATAATTTTAACTAAAACAGTTAACAAAGTTCCTATCAAGGTTTACATCTGTTTGTTCACCTGTGCTACAACTAGAGCAGTACATCTAGAAGTAGCCACTGATATGTCTGCTGAAACCTTTATCAAATTATTTAGAAGGTTTGCAGCCAGAAGGGCATGTCCCAGGCTGATGATATCAGACAATGCAACGAATTTTGTTGCTGGTGCTGCTTACATAAACAAGATTTTTGAGCAGCCTGAAGTACAACAGATGCTGAATCAACGCAATTGTCGTTGGAGATTCATTCCTCCTAAATCCCCATGGCACGGCGAATTTTACGAAAGAATGATAGGCATTGTAAAACGTTTTTTAAGGAAGACTCTTCATCGTCAGAGAATCGACTTAGAAGAATTTCGTACAGTCATAACTGAAATAGAAAATAGAGTCAACAACAGACCTTTAACGTATGTTACCAATGATCTGGACAACTTAGAAGTGTTAAGTCCATCTCATTTACTACATGGCAGAAGGCTCGAACCTATTCCTCCCATGAATGATAAAGAAGTCATAGAGGATCCTACTTATTTCGAACCTGAGCAACTCAGACGTAAATTCAAACACCTTAATAAAGTGATTGAACGCTGGGAGAAAATTTGGCGAGAAGACTATCTCACCTCATTGAGAGAACACTTCTATGGAGCTGGTGTTCCAGAAAATTATAAGTCCTTAAGACCTGGTGACATAGTGATTATTAACAATGATGGTCCAAGGTCCCATTGGCCTCTTGGAAAAATTGTGACCATATATCCTGATGCAAATGGAATCATCAGGACAGTTGATGTTTTGAGCAAAGGTGTAGTGAATAAGCGGACAATAGATAAATTAGTGCTGTTAGAATTACACAGTGTTGAAAACAAAATTAAAATTAGTGATTCTCCAGAAACCACACAGACTGAAGCTGTTCAGAAAAGAAAAGCAGCAGTGATGGCGAGTGAGAAAATCAAATTAATGTTAAGCGATGAGTAGTTTACTTTCAGTAAAACTTTCGCTGCCCCCCAGTGTGGAGAAAATTCTCCAAAGGAGGGGGGTATGCGCCCTTACTACCCTTGTTAAGGGCCCTCACCCTTTCCTCCCTTAGAAAGGGGCCAAACGAGGCGAGTCTGGGTGCATAAACAATTTAATACAGACCAGATGTACTGACCACAGTGTGTCACGTGGTCTGACAAGTAGCAACGAGTGTGTATGTGAGTTTAATAGACATTTGAGATAAATGTAACTCTTTACCGTAACAGGAAAATTATAGTAAACTGTTGTATTAGTTTCTACACTTGAAAATTACAATCATGTGTTCCATTGATTGAAATTTAGGGAACACAAACATTTTAATTGCCACTTGTAGCAGTATGTAGCAATTGTTGAACTTGTGCTGACCTCAGCGATCAAGCTCCACGAGGCACCACGAGGCTGCAAGAAGCTGCACGAGGGGTTAGATTGAATACAGGCTCCGAAGAGGTCATACGATAATTTAATCTCCACTAACATCAGGAAATAAGATAAGAACTCTGTTCCAGCGCATTTAGTGAATAAAATCGCGGTATATTCAGAAATGTACGCAGCTTCTGATTGCTGCCAAAAGACAAACGTAGAGACAATCGCAAGTGGTATATGGTGGAGCCAACACCATCGCTCACGTTACAAGAGCAAGGTATGTTTTGTGTTCTTGTCAGACAGGGGACTGCGCAGTTCTTGTATTTCAAGAGCATCAAAATTTACCTATTGACGGCGTGGTCATTTAAGTCCAAACACGTGAGTGTAAATTCAGTCTGGAGTAAATGACTGAAGATATGAACATACGCTCCTTTAGGGGCAATAATTATACTCACTTGATGTTTACCTTACAGCCCTGTGGAGAATGAGGCAATAGATGTTTCCCCTGAGAAGGTGTTGGGGATGGCTGCGACATCTTGGATTCATCAATAAGCTAAGTAGCAAGTTACAGTACATTATCGTAGGAGCACATTACTCCACACTCTCTGTCTGTCTGTCTGTCTGTCTGTCTGTCTGTCTGTCTGTCTGTCTGTCTGTCTGTCTTCTTCGTCTGTCTTCTGTCTGTCTCTCTCTCTCTCTCTCTCTCTCTCTCTCTCTCTCTTCATTCATAAGGAAGTGTGGGGTCTTACTGCTTCTCGCTCTCTGCGTCTGTCTGTCTGTCTGTCTGTTTCTCTCTCTCTCTCTCTCTCTCTCTCTCTCTCTCTCTCTCTCTCTCTCTCTCTCTCTCTCTCTCTCTCTCTCTCTCTCTCTCTCTCTCTCTCTCTCTCTCTCTCTCTCATCCATAATTAACTATATTTGTTTTTATTCAATTACTGATCATCGGTATAATACTCGTATATTATATTTTATTTATTAACAGCGTTGGATATGAAATAATGAATTCACTTTTAATCAAACAAATTAAATTCGAGATCGCTGATGTATATTATTTGGAAAATGATGATGATGATGGTGGTGGTGGTGATGGTGGTGGTGGTGGTGATGGTGGTGGTGATAGTGATGGTGGTGGTGATAGTGATGGTGGTGGTGAGGATGGTGATGGTGGTGGTAGTGATAATGGTGATGGTAGTGTTGGTAAATTTTAGGATTCTAGTAATTCTTGCGTCAAGTTGAATCTGTTATTATGAAAGTGTTTGATCAACCTGTGTTTGTACTTATGAGTTTAGAGAAAATCTCTTCCAGGATAATGACTCTGCAAAAAGTCTTTAGCCACATTTGTGTTTCACCTCCTGTCTGGGAGTTTCATGCATTTATTTTGTTATTGTATCACTTTGCACATTAAGTAGTTTCCATTTATAAGCAAAAATTTCGTGTGGATAAAAACGTGGGAAGATATATACTTATGGAGTAACAATTTTGTTGTTTTTCTTAACCGAAATTTCTACTTATAATTCTAGGAAATATTGGATTCTATTAGAGTACATTGTGTGGCACCGAAGCGAGAGGTTACTATACTGACAAGAGACCCTTGGCACCGAAGCGAGA
Source organism: Cherax destructor (assembly GCA_009830355.1). Lineage (NCBI taxonomy): Eukaryota > Metazoa > Arthropoda > Malacostraca > Decapoda > Parastacidae > Cherax > Cherax destructor. The sequence goes on along the minus strand of WNWK01044729.1, from coordinate 1,565 downwards.
GGTTACTATACTGACAAGAGACCCTTGGCACCGAAGCGAGAGGTTACTATACTGACAAGGGACCCTTGGCACCGAAGCGAGAGGTTACTATACTGACAAGAGACCCTTGGCACCGAAGCGAGAGGTTACTATACTGACAAGGGACCCTTGGCACCGAAGCAAGAGGTTACTATACTGACAAGAGACCCTTGGCACCGAAGTGAGAGGTTACTATACTGACAAGAGACCCTTGGCACCGAAGTGAGAGGTTACTATACTGACAAGAGACCCTTGGCACCGAAGTAAGAGGTTACTATACTGACAAGAGACCCTTGGCACTGAAGTGAGAGGTTACTATACTGACAAGAGACCCTTGGCACCGAAGCGAGAGGTTACTATACTGACAAGGACCCTTGGCACCAAGCGGGTTACTATGACAAGAGACCCTTGGCACCGAAGCGAGAGGTTACTATACTGACAAGAGACCCTTGGCACCGAAGCAAGAGGTTACTATACTGACAAGAGACCCTTGGCACCGAAGCAAGAGGTTACTATACTGACAAGAGACCCTTGGCACCGAAGCGAGAGGTTACTATACTGACAAGAGACCCTTGGCACCGAAGTAAGAAGGTATTATTCTGTCAAGAGACCCATCTCACTCTCACCTTATTTCAAGAATTGCTCAGCACGTACAGGTAGTGATGGTCTTCCTGGAGAGCAGTACTGTGGATAATGTTATTGGTAAACACGGCGCCGTGGGCGGAAGCTGAGTACCAGTGGGTACCATTATTGTAGTAGTGGTAGCTCTTCTATATAACGTTCTTTCTTTTCACTTGCCATCTAAAATTACCATACCAATTTTATCTAATACGGACATTTCTGATTTATTGTGGAGGTTAACTTTGAAAGTATATCGGAAATTTCTGATTTGATAATGGAGGTGAAGATAAGATAAACGATTAACCGAGTAGCCCATAGAAGTAAATGTTGAAAATGGATGGTTTTGAGTAAGACCTATCTGGCATGGCCCTGTGTGCATATTAAAGCATTCTGTTTTGTTCTAAATTTTTACTGTGTAAATGTTTGTATAATCTGCCACTATTCCAGGTAGAGATATGTAGGTGTTGTTAATATATACACATATTGTTCCAGTGAAACAAAAGAAACAGATTGCAAATTCTCGGTTGCGTCATTATAGCAAGTTTCTAAATCAAAACATGCAACATAATTTGTTGGGTATTATCCACTAAATCAATAATTGTAATTTATATACTCATGAATTTTTTTTCAGTGCTATGCAACTTTGGAAAAATTTTATGCATTTCACAGAATTTGGATCTAATTATTGTACTGTTATATTAATCTGCATTTCAGAAAGTTTCTACTGCTTGAGACTATCTAATTTGTTGAGCATCTTCGAAGCTTAGTGAGGTGACTTCGTTGTCTCCGTTTACTGAGTAAAGACACATTGAGGGATTTAAGTCTTTCTTTAATAAGGATATGAATGTCATTGCTCATTTCCTGGCCTTGTTAAGCTGATCGTTATCTTAGTGGACCAGAACTTGATAGTATACTTAAGGTAATAT